>RQTK01000111.1:671653-692421 GCA_003991915.1 Elysia chlorotica | reverse complement strand
CTCTCTCTCTCTCTCTCTCCCTCTCTCTCTCTCTCTCTTTCTCTCTCTCTCTCTATCTCTCTCTCTCTCACTCTTACCTAGGTCCTCAGGGACAAGCCATGTCTAATCTGTTCACTCCAGCATGTTCACTAATTTCATAAACCGCCCATCAGTTTCTTTCAGCACATCAAAGCTCTCTCTCTCTCTCTCTCTCTCTCTCTCTCTCTCTCTCTCTCTCTAATAACTCCCCACTCTAGAAATATCCCACGCAAATCTGTTCATTGCTCTTCTTTAATGGAGGCAAATAATTGTAATTATCCGCTTATGCATAATGCGTCTGCACTCACCTGTGGAAGAATTATATCGCATCGTTTGATTAGTGAATATGTGGTGGGAAGTGGTAGATTCCAGCTGAATACAATATATTTTGTGACCTTAGAATGTTTATATAAATAGATACAAATATCGTGGCTCTTCCATCCAATTTTCTATTTTTTTTCTCAAGGATAGACAAATAATGTACAAATATGGAGATACAATATTTTTGCAACATCCCTAAAAATATTAATCATTAAATTAACATAGATAAAAAACAATTTGTTAATTAATGTAGCCACAGTTGCTCCGAAACAAACAAAAATGTTTAATATTATTACATTCATGCTGCACTAATGGTATATCTTTTACTCATTCTACATAAAAACAAGCTGAACAAAACCCAGAGAGAAAAACAAACAAACCAACACACTCTGTTAGGAATAATTAGTAAATTGTTCAGATGAAAGACTCAACATTTAAAAAATCAACCAATTAGTGAATGAGAGAGCTCTGCATATACACATAAATGTTCAATGTCACATAATATACGAGAAATTACGTCATAGCTCTGCTTAGAACACTTAGAATAACGAGATAGAAGCGCTCTTTGAGGAACTCTTCCCGTGTTTTGCCTTCGCCACCGTCAGTACACAGCCTAAATGGAGACCACACATTAATATATATATAAAAAATTATGGCTTTTATATTGCGCATATTCAAGGAGAAGCAGTGCTGCCATATGCGCCCATAAAATTATATAAAATATTAGTATGTAGTACAACGCACAACCAATAAAAACACCTAATTCGACAAAAGAATAAATAATTATGCTAGAGATTAAATAACATAATATACAAAACGGATGTAAAATTATGCTTATAAAACTGATTAGAAAATATATTTTTGCATGCAGGGCGCAGAGCAAAAAGGAGTAGTTTAACATAAAATTACTTTAAAGTCGCTTCTTTTTAACATTTAAAACTCATATTATACTTTTAAAAATAAATGTTTAATTTGACTTTTAAAACCATCTGTTTTATTTGTGGTTCAAATTTTCTTTGGAAGTAAATTCCGTTTATTTGGACCATAGTAAGGAAAAGCTCTGCCAACAAAATCGTTTGACTTGTTTCTGGGTATATTTAATGTCAGTGCGTCATTTGACATCATAACGCTTTTTTGGCTGGTGCAAATTCAACAGAACCATGTAGATTTGTGGCACAAAATTGCACATTATTTTGTAAACAATACGTTGCGCTATAGGTAACTAGCAATATTTCTTCAGGAGGGGAGTCACACTGGTGGGCCTTTTTCGTTTTAAAGACAAAGCGTGCTTAATTATTATGTACTTTTCCCAGTGTTATGTACGTCTTACAGTATTTACTTGAGACTCCTGCTAGCACAGTATTAAAATAATCCAGTCGTGACAAGACAAGGGGAATTATCAAGGTTTTACTTACATGGAGCGTCAACAAAATCTTAAAAAGACAAATACATGCGATCTTTCAAAGCTGTACATACGATATTTTTAAGGGAACTGATTAAAAATGATATAGAAAGATGTCTGTAACTAGTGACACCGAGATTCTTTTTAACCATACTAGCCACCGCTTTTTTTTACTAACTAACATTGGTCGAGGTATCCGCACACTAAAACCTTTAAATATTTAAAATAATTTATTTTTTTTTTTTTGGTGACATAAATTAAAAGGCATGCGAACGTAAACAAATAAAACGTTGAATATCAACCATTGTATTTTGTAAACAATACATTGCGATATAGGTAAACAGTAATATTTCTTTAGGAGGGGAGTGGCACTGGTGAACCTTTTTTTTTCTTTTTAAAGAACTGATAAGGCGTGTTGAATTATTATGAACTTTTGCAGCCGTGAGCTGTATTTACTCGAGAGTCCTCTGAGCAGAGTATTAAATTAATCCTGTCGTGACAAGACAAGGGAACATACCAAAGGTTTTAGTGACATTGATGGTCAACAAAATCTTAAAATGTCAAATACATGCGATCTTTCAAAGCTGTACGTGTATGATTTTTTTGTAAAGGGAACTGGTTAAAAATGATATGGAAAGATGTCTGTAAACAGTGACCCGAGTTTTTTTTTTTTTACCATACTAGCCACCGCTTTTTCTACTATCTAATAGTGATTAAGATGACCGCAAACGAAAACCTTTAATATTTAAAATCATTTTTTTTGTCTTTTTGGAAACATAAATGGCATGCGAGCGTAAACAAACAAAATATAGCTGTATAGCAATTATTGCGAGCTTGTTGCATATTTACGGTTATTGACACATTTAATCAAAACTGTTTTGCTTTTACCGTTAACATGAACTGTTTCCTGTATACTTTTTTTTCTTTTTTCAAATCCCTTTGTTTAGTTAAACTGCGCAAAGTAAATCTCACGATCTGTTGGCTTCGATCGCTCGCCATACTGGAAAAAATAGAAGTAAAGGGTCATGCGGTCTAAAAACATCATAATAATCTTACGTTAACATTTTCTTCAGAACCGAAATTGATTTCTGAAAAGGTGATTATACAAATTTTCCGAATTAAACAAGAAGTTTTATTTGTTTGTTTTTTTGGGGTGTGTTTTTTTAGGAAAACAGTTTTGCTCGTTCTTTTTTATTTGCAATGAATCTGAAACTTAATAAAGTGTAAACATTTTCAGATTCAAATTACATCCCTTTTATGATTTATGTGGACATTATTTTGTTGCCATTTGATGTTATGTTGACATTATTTTGTTGCCATTTGATGTTATGTTGACATTATTTTGTTGCCACTTGATGTTTTGTTGATATTAGTTTGTTGCCATTTGATGCTTTGTACACTCTATATAGTCAGGTTTACTACTTATTAAAAACATCATTACTTAAAATATTCCGTTCGTTCTTGCTGAAACATTTTATGTAATGAGACAACTACGCGTCCCTGATATGCTTGCATATTAATAATTATTATGTCTATTGCAGTATGGTTCGTTTTTTGGCCTTTCGTTAATTTTAAGTGTGGTGCATTCTAATTGCTTGCACAATAATTCTATGCCTATTGTAGCATGTCAGGAGTGAATGGAATTGGTCTATCTAAAACTTAATTTGTTCAATTCTTTGTTTTTTGGCCTTTGCTAATACTAAGTTTGGTGAATTCTATTTTTTTATTACTTTATTGGGTGATTATTGAGCATATCAATATCTATATTTAGCTGGTTGTTTCTCTTGTTGTATTTACCAAAAAAATAAAGATCAACTTAACTTTTGTAAAATTAATCATATATTTTGTGATACAATCTTGTAAAATATAATTTGTCTACACACATTTAAATGCACAATTTAACTGCAGGAAAATTACTTCACTTCTAGCAAAACTAAAAAAAAACAACGAAAGTAGTTTCATTATTAATGTATTATCTTACAGAATCCTACTAAAATGTGTACTGTCAGCCTCCTCACTTGTGTTGGTAGCATGCAACGCCTTATGTAGGAGAAAATTCACACCATCCTTCCCTGACCCTACAATTTCAGTTAAGGAATGCTGCCGCCAATGCTATGCCTTTTTATTTTTTTCTATATATTAAATAATGTGATGTACCATTAAATTTGTACCTTGGTTAATTTAAGCCTACTGATTCCTGGTTTCCTAGACTTAATTCTTACTGGTTTGCTTCGGGTGGCTGGCCTTCTCATTTTCCTTTGGGAGTTCCACTCCAGGCCTTGCCTATGTGATTTTAATTTTTTACCTTGAGCCTTTCTTTTTTTCAACTTTACACTGCTTTTATTAGTGTTTGTTTTTAGACTCATAGACAAAAACCGCAATAAAACAAGAACATGTCTCTGCAGGTGTCATTGAGTGTGTGCGAGATCCAGAGATGTTGAACGAAATCTTGGAGAACCTGCGGGCGTCAGACAATATCCTAGAAGTCGCTGAGACAGAGGAGGATGACGGGATTATGGGATCTGTGATGTCTGGCCAGCTATCGATACGTGAATCGGAGTTTCCCGGAGTGCAGAACAATGTGTCACAGAGCGCAGCGTCCCTAGGGTAGGATTAAAAAATTAACATGTTTTACTTTTTGAAATTTAGACGGCGATCTGTCTCAAACCCTATAGCATTAGGCTCTGAGCATTGAAACACATGATCAGAAAGATGTATGGCGCCATTGTGTATATTCATGAAATCAATTTATGAAGTTTTAAAATGTTATAGATGAAAGATGTATGGTATTCACTTTGAAAGAAAATTGAAGAAGAAAATATAATAAAAAATACATGTTTATAATTTTTTTCTTTCAAAATTAGATAAACGTAACTTCCTTAAATAATCATTTAACGTCAATATTTCATTTCGTCTATGTAAAAGCCCAAACCTCCAAGACCAAGTACAAAACAAATCCTACTGGAGTTCGTTCCGCCATCACTACCAACGCAACAAACAGACTCTACTCTCCACCACCTGCCCGCCAAGCCGACTCATGGTGGGTTCAAATCACAGGACAAACCACTCAGAACCAGACAGAGCCAAGTCAACGTCCGTGGTTTTCCCGAAGAGCCTGGTCACCCCCGCCAGGAGTATGTCCGTGACACCGGCCCTGTTGAACGAATCTCGGCGTGCCAGGCTTTATGGGACCAGCAGACGTAGCAGCTGCGACAGCTCCCTGTCCACGCTCCCCCCAGAAAACCTCCACCCTCGTTCTGAACCCCAGTTCGCCAAAATTAAATCGTCGTTGCTTGCGCCGGCGTCTGTATCATCAAACATTCACCAAAGTGCCGCGTCCGACTCAGGAAATCCAGTCGCGTCTCAGACACATACAGCATTGTCTCAAAATCCGCTGTCCAGTAAACCCTTGAAGACCAGCTCTCCATCAAGACAAAGAAGAAAATCTCGTATCTCTCCTTGCCCAGAGGATGATAGTGTGTCAACATCCCAGCCACAAACACAAACTCAATCTCAGAACATCAACTCTCACTTAAGTGGCATAGCCGAAGGGCGTGAACCACGTTTAGTAGTGACAAACTTCTTGACCCAAACCCAGAGCGCTTTAGACAGTTTTTCAAATACTACGACAAACACCGCTGGTTCAAATCAAAGTGAAACCACGCAAAGATTACACGACGAGAACAACTCCAACGAACATTTCAATACGCTGAACTCTCACTTAAACATCAATCAGTGCAGCACGAAAATGGAAACATCAAGCTCTGCACTGGATGGCGCACATAAACCTGGAAGGCGCCAGACAGCACCAGACTCGAGGTGTGTTGACCAGGTTCCCAGGGAAGACAATACATTGACCATGGAGGATACCAGGATGGACACATCTAGGGTGGACCCTGGACCTCCCACCGACACTCTTGATCAAGTCCCAGGTACTGAAAGAGGTAGATGTAAAAATCTTAAGTGGTGTAAGCAAGGCAGAAGTACATTTAGATTCATTTAAATTACAACTACATTTCAACACATTGCCTCTTGAAACAAACGCCTAATTTTTTAGATTAACAAGTTATTTATTATATTTTCATCATGAAGTGCAATACAAGTGGGCATTGGTGATTATGCTTTTCCACATTATTTTGTCTATCCTGACATGTCGCAATCAGATCGATCTCCTTTCCTTCCACCGATCTATCTTCCTAGCCCATTTTATATCTTTTATCTATGTTAATACCTAACCCCTATTTTGTTATTACCTCTTTGAACAGGCATATCTTCTCCAAAGCGCACAGGAAGGAGGCTGAGCGATCGCAAGTTGCTGCCGATACATTTCCCTGGGTCTCCCGTGCTAGCCTCTGTAGAATCAACAGACCTCCAATCATCGTGCCCTCAGACAAAACAACCTCACATCTCATCCAGCCCACCTACATGTTGCTGCTGTCCTAAACTGAAGAAATCGTCCCTATATTCTAGCTGCAAACCGAAAAACCTAGAAAAGACTTTTGCCCTTGAAAGTAACATTGACCTAAATTCTACCGAGCATATAAATAAACAATGCCATGACAAGCCCGAGACTTCAGAGGGTGGATGTAACCGCCAAAAATCCGAACTTACGAAATCCGAACACAACAAACCCGAACACATCAAACACGAACACATCAGATTCGAACACATCAAACCGGAACACATCAAACCCGAACACATCAGATCCGAACACATCAAGCCCGAACACACTAGATCCGAACACATCAAATCGGAACACATCAAACACGAACACATCAAACCGGAACACATCAGATCCGAACACATCCCTGGGGAGCGACCATCGTGCAGCCCAGGCACAACTAGCGGGTTTCTCCTCAGCCCAGCCACTCTGCTCTCCAGACCATCCACATGGCAACTCCATCGCGCTTCAAACAGCATCCCAGACAAGTCACTGCAGCTCATGCGCCCGGAGATCCCCCATTGGCATCGTGGACCGAACGGTCGGTCTGGGTCAGTGAGCACGATCTCTGTGGGGGGAGGTCACCCACCGCAACAGCCGGTGCGGCGCGGCAGGGCCATGAGTGTGGACCGGTCAAAACAGGATTTGAACGCCCCCACTGGAGAAGGCAGGGCCAGCGCGCTAGACTTCTTCTCGCGGGCGAGTTTTTACAACAGGTTTGTTTCCTTTTATTTCTCTCTGGATCAGAGTAATATCAATAGTGGTTGACTCTCTGTAATTAAAGCGTTTTAATGTCGCAATTTGTACTGTTATCTTTAATTGTGCAGTTTCGCCCTTTAAACAACTGGTTGAATCGGTGACAGTATAGTGTGACTGTCTGAGACAGGATTTTTTATACCTCGCACTGTCTGTGTGGCAGCATGTAAAAATTTCAGATTATAGTCTTTGGACCTGCCAAAGATAGAGTCTTGCTCCTGATAATCGATGTTATTTACGAAATCACTCACTCACCCTCTTTATTTCCGCGGCGAAAATGGTCCACTCGCGTGGCCTTTGTGAAATTGTGAATAGCTTGTCAAATCTCCACTGCTCTTATAGAGACACGTATTGGATGGAAGAATGTTATCATTTTCAAGTAAAATAAGTTTTTTCCATAGTGAGATGAAGACGATAGCCAGGAGAAAACCTACATAGACGCACAATTGTATCTCTTTTCTAGACTTACGGATCCAATGGACTATCCCAAAAATCCATGCCGGAATAGCATAATTATGCCATTCACTTTTGTTTGATTGGAACATAAAGCCTGTTTTTAGAGTCTAGTAAAGAAAATTAATGAATCTTTATCTCTACTTGACCAAATTGTTTCACAAAGACACATAATTATGAAATCACATTACCTATAATAGTGTTATAGGCGATGTGATTTCAGAGTTTTTTGTATTACAGGTGATGTGATTTCAGAGTTATTTGTCTTACATAAAACATACATGGTACTGTCTTACCTCCCCTTACACAGGCGTGCTACTGCGAGAGGGGCTGGAACAGTCAGAAGGGGAGACAAAGAGGGTCAGATGATGGAGCTGATGAAACAATGCTGGGCGGAGGATCCAGACCACAGACCCTCTGCTGACACCATCATAAAGACGATGCGCTCACTGACAACTGGCAGGTATGTTGGGCTGATTCCATTTTAGTCTTTATTGCATGCCCATACATCCAATCATTGGGGCCCGCCCACAATATAGCCTATATAGTGCTGATGTTGGACGTTAAATCAACTCAACTCGACTACATCCAATCACCCATCAATTACCGTTCCTTATGTCGCAGGCAATTGTGGCCCCCCATACGTTTTGATCGGTCACTGTTTTCAATATCTCTGTCGATTTCTACACGTTATTTCAATATCCAAGATTGGTCCTTTTTTAATTGTTGTGTTCTGTTATTGGGCTTATTTTCAGTCCCTTTCAGTGGTTATAAAATGTTTTAGGTTTTCTCATCTATCAACCTCTCTTTTCCTCTCTCTCTCTCTCTCTCTCTCTCTCTCTCTCTCTCTCTCTCTCTCTCTCTCTCTCTCTCTCTCTCTCTCTCTCTCTCTTTCAATTTATAGTCAACTTTAAGCCAAGCTCGGCCTGACGCCACCACATGAACATAAACCTAAAGCAGCCCACTACATATATATATATGGCAACAAACAATCAAATCATTAATCATGTTGGTTGCCATACTAAAGACAAATCAACCTTGACTTTGAAACAAAATCTCTTTAATGGACAATCATTTGCTAGATTGTTTCCCCTTCTGGATATGTCGGTAACAGAGACCAAAGTACTGGTATTCCCGATTAATGTCTCTTTGTGGTAGCACGTAAAAATAAGAGACTTGAGTTTTTCTTGGCATAATTATGTCCGCCAAATATCTGAGTTGCTAACGTACGAAACCAACCAACTAAAAAAAGAAAAACGAGCAAACAACAATCAATAAATTAACCAAGCAATTAATCTACCAACCCATCAACCTACAAACTAACCATAACCAACCAAACAACCCCTTTTCCCCGATGCTCCACCCCCCAGATCCCTGTCGGACAACATCGAGAAGATCGTGTCGCGGTACAGCGAGCAACTAGAGATCACCGTCAATGAGAGGACCAGAAGATTGGAGGAGGAGAAGGCCAAGTACTTCAGGGTGCTCTGTGAGGTTATCCCACAGTGAGTTCTTCTACCATAACTGTCAGGGGAAGGGGAGTAGGCCTGGGTTAGAACATCGGTTTTCGACGTAACGGTGACCGGCTGAGACAGGAGTCATGGTATCCCCGCCCTGTCTCGTGTGTGGCAGCACATAAAACTGTCAGACGTCCGTCTTGGGGCCCGTCCACAATATAGCCTATATAGTGCTGCCGTTGTATGTTAAACCAACCGAACCAACCAACCAACCAGCCGACGTAACGGTCCGTAGTTCGAGCCCTGGAGATTTTGTTTCATACTGGTTAGGTTAGGTCGGTATCATGTCTTGGGGCCCGTCCACAATATAGCCTATAGTGTTGATGTTGGGCGTTAAATCAACCCAACTAACTCTACCGTCAGTCATTATGTGTGTGTATCTGTCTGTGTGTCTATGTGTCTGCCAGTCAGATACACGCAGTATACCTCTGTGTTCAATAAAGTGTGTGTTTTTATGTCTGTATGTCAGTTTGTGGTTTGTGCGCCTTCTATTTCTCACCGTTTCTTTCTGTCTTTCTCTCTCTCTCTCTCTCTCTCTCTCTCTCTCTCTCTCTCTCTCTCTCTCTTTCTCTCTCTGTATCGATCGGGGGCGCGGTGGCCCTGGGGTAGAACATTGGCTTCCGACGTAAGCGGTCCGTGGTTTGAATCCTGGCGATTTAGATCCATACTGGTTGGGTCGGTTTGATTTTAATGTGACCGGCTGAAACAGGAGTCATGGTATCCCAGCTCTGTCTCAAGTGTAGCAGCACAAAAATTGTCAGACGCTACTCTTGCGGCCCATCCACAATATAGCTTATATAATGCTGATATTGGGAATTAAACCAACTCAGCTAACTCTACTGTGAGTCTTTATGTGTATGTGTCTGTCTGATTGTCTATGTGTATGACAGTCAGATACACGCAGTCTATCTCTGTGTGCATTTAACTGTGTATTTAAACTGTGCGCTCATCCCACAGTAAGTGTGTCTTCTGTGTGTCTAACTACTCTGTGTATGTATGATTTTTATATTCCACACCCCTAATGTTCCTGTTTATAACTTAAATTCAGTGTCTCCAGTCATCTCTCTTTCTTTATCTGTTTGCACAACTTCTATCTCTTGCCGTAACTTCTCTCTCTCTCTCTCTCTCTCTCTTTCTCTCTCTCTCTCTCTTTTCCTTCCTCTCTTTCTCTGTCTCTGTCTCTCTTTTTCTTCCCTCTTTTTCTGTCTTTGTCTGTCTGTCTGTCTGCCTCTCTCTCTCCCCCCCTTCCTCTTTTCCTTCCTCTCTTTCTCCGTCCTTTTCATGCAGTATCAAAGCCTCTTGCCCAATGCCTCTCTCCTCCGCTAAAATCAATCGTAACGTCAAGCCTAAGTCTAATCTCGTGTTTTCCCGTAAGCCTGTTATGCAGTAATGAGCGAAAAACCCATCAACAACTCTTTTCAGCGACCAGCGACGAAGTTGGTGGCGTTACTTTGACAATGACACTTTGGCACATGTTCTCGCAACGTGTTGAGATCCATCTCGTTTAATATAAGATACCCAGCGTAAAAGCGCTCCACCCCCGCACAAAATGTGAAAAAGGAAAAACAGATTCATTGACGGGTTACTATGAGTCGAGAATGACGTGAATAGTGGTACAAAAGGAATCCATTGTGAGTTTAGAGCCTCCTACCCATCTATGGATCTCTGACGCAACAATCGGCTAAGGTACCAGTCCAAATCCGGCTGAGCTTATGACACTCACTACCAATCAGTCACTAGGACGCAACAAAATTGTGATGAACGCACCCTTAAAGAGAAGTAAACAAGTCGTTAGAAATTATTGACATGTGTTGGGCTAGAGATAGAAAAGAGAAAAAGAGAGAGAGAGAGCGAGAGAGGGGAGAGAGAGAGATAGAGAGAGATATTCAGACAGACAGACAGACAGACAGACAGACAGAGAGAGAAAGGGAGAGAGATAGACAGAGAGAGAGAGAGAGAAAGAGAGAGACAGAGAGAGACAGAGAGAGAGAGAGAGAGAGAGAGAGAGAGAGAGAGAGAGAGAGAGAGAGAGATGGCAATCTAGGGATTGCAATAATGATCAGTTTCGATCACATTATAGAAAACGATAAAAATCATTTATTAATTATAGTCTGGGTTTGACCAACTCGTCATCAGCAATTGGCTATGAAGTCTGTCACATGAGTCTGATGTTAGGTCCCTATGTATGGAAAGGGGGAGAGTGGAAAATCTGTTGCACAACTCCTCTAACCTTTACGCCCCGTTCTCTCGAGTTACAGGCGCACTAATTTCCGCGTGGCGTTGTCTCGATAAAGCATGTCCCTGTTTCAGGTATATTTGTTGAATATAATTCTCTTAGACTCGGACACACTATCTTGCCAACATTAACAAAATAATGAATACTAGATATCCTTTGAAGAAACGCAATAATTTTACTGTATTAATTTTTAAAACACCCTGTCTGAGGGTTAAAATGCAACTCAACAATGGCTAGATCTCAATCAGTAGTTGACAACAATCTAGATTTAGAATGGATCAGACTTTGTTCTGGTACCCAGCCATTTCACTTCACTAATGCTGTTATTATTTGTTCAGCAAATAACAACGCTCACTGCGGCAAGATGTTACGACACGATCATAAGCATAAACACTCATCTCTCTACAAAAAAAACCCCCATCTATTAATCACTCTTACTCTATCTCTAGAAATCTCTAGATCCTCATACCTTGTTCACGAAGTTTCGGGAAAAAGCCGGTCCCTATCTTACACAATAACCACCCCATCTTTTACAAGCCTGAATCGACTTTGAGCATATCCTCGAACTTTCCAGAATCGCATCCCACAAACAGCTGCTTTGGTGACCACTAGTCACCACCTGCTACACTGTGTAGTGTAAACAATGTCACACCACGTAGTAAAGTGATGAGGCAGTAACTGATTTATCGTGAGTGAACCGTCGTAGTGAGCGTGGGCCCATCTCAAGACGTCTTTTACGCAGTCTAAGACGAGTTGTTAACTAACGCGGCGTTTTTCTAAGTGTAATGACCACCTGGTCTGCGCTTACTATTTACTGATCAGAACCAGACCATCACAAGAAATCTTTTTAGAATATTTACTCGTGTTTTGTGTAGTTTGTTTTGTTTTGGAGGGGCTTTATTATTTGAAAACAAACTGAGGTTCAGTGTAATAAAATTAATAATACAGTGGTGCTCGATCTTCGTCTTCGCTATGTTTCTTTTATTGTTCCTCTACATTTGTTATCCTTCATTGGATTAGATCCTAGTTTGGGGTTGCTTCTGTCATATTTTGAAATCAATATGATTGATAATTCTTGTGTGTGAAGGATCTTGGAAAGCGACACCTATCCGAGCTTTTATCGCTAAATAACAGATTCTTCATATTCTTCTTTTCGTTCATGCTTATTTGCCCTTTTACCATCTATTCTGACTTTCAGAAATTTCAGGTTAGAATTATGATATACCATATTGATATTGAATCATAATGCAGAATCAAAGGTCACCACTAATGAGATATTGGTGCCAAGGGTTTAGTTTCACAGAGAGGTAATAATGACTGCTTCATAGTTATTTTTAAAAAAAGTATTTCTTGACTTCACGAATTTTTTTTTCTTTTTTTTTTTTTTTATTGAAATGTTGAAAAAAAAATTGAAGAAAACATTTCAATCGTTAACTTTTGAAGGGCTCAGTGGAAAACCAGTTATATCGCTTTTTTTTAAATTGGCGAATTCACATTTTTAAAGTTTGAGGACTTAAAAGTTACAAATTTTTATAGATTTATTTGCAAAATAGTGGTCTAACTTTGCTTGTCTATTTTTGCTATAAATGAAATAAAAGTTAGTCATTGATCAGCAATTTTGGTGTAGGCTAGGGTGTCCCATTTGTGAGAGCCCCACTTTTTCCATTGCAGCTGTATAAGGCCTATAAAAAACAGCTGCTTCGTTTTAAACAAGCCTTACAGTGAAGTGAGCGATTATTATAAACAAAAAATGATGCAAAACAACAGATAAGAACAAGTTGGGTGTTCAATACATTAGATTACAAAAAAATCAATCATCAACATCATACGCCCTCTTTGGACCAGCCATGAGGCTGTAAAGGGATATCTCATCATCCCAGTCGTGTACTGCTCCACGACCATGGGGTAGACTCGAGGCTATGGGGTGGTCGGTCAAAGAATATATGGGCCTCTGAGGAACAAAAGCGCTTCAAATAACTGAATACCCTTAAATTTTTTCTCCGAAATGGGTAGTTTTTCTTGACTACACAATTTTTTCGTTTTCTTTTTTTTTCAAATTGAAATGCGTTAAAAAATTGAAGAAAACACTTCAATGCTTTATTTTGAATGTGTTTTGCTTTTTTCTTTTTCTTTTTGTTTTGTTTTTATTAGTTATACTTATAGGACTGATCATGAAAGGTATTCAAAGGGAGAAAATAAGTCTTTAAAATCTTGTTACGCGCTTTTTTCAGAGTAAACGCAAGCATCTCTACATAAGCTTTGAACCGGAATGATTATTTCATATATAAAATGAAAAGCTCAGCTCAAGTGTGAAAACTGCGTCAGTGCGGTATCGATCTGTAATTTTTAGACGATAAAGTTTCAGAAGTATTCATTCCTGAAAGACAATTGCCTATCTTGGTGCCAGTAAACAAAAAGCTCTAATTCGCATTTGGAAACATTATATCTCCATTCGGCCCTGATAGGTTCAGAACAAAGAAACGTGATTCGCGATGAAGAGTATTGCAGTGACAAATTAATTATAGAAAAAGAGGTTCATTGTTTTTTGTTTTTTTTTATCATCGCCGTTGTTGTTTTTGCTCCTTTTGTTGTTGTTATTGTTGTTGCGTAAAGAGAATTGTTTCCGATTTTTTTTTTAGTTATTTCCTTAAGATACAATGGTGACTCGACCTTCGCTTAAAGAAACACAAGTCGCTTTAAATTTACTCATTACAGATATAATGCACAATATGCGCTCTCAACACCTATAGTGAGCAACTAATTTACCCCGCAGACGAGTGCCAATACTGACATCTAACGAACTGCACAAAAGATACCGAGTAGCTGCATTGGGATCTGGGACTACTATTCTGCTCAAGTCAATTATAATATACTGACACCCACCAAACCAGTGATGGCATGATAAGTATTTGAACACGGTACCTCTTGGTTAGAAGGTGTGTGCCCTACTGATCGGTTACCTCGCCCCTCTAAAAGTGCATTCGGGATGAAAAGACGTGTCAAAGAATAAAATTGATGGGTTTTAGTTATATGTCATTACTGCTGGTTCCATGAAGCTATTTTACACGTAAGCCTCCAATAATGAAGTAATGCCCAGCTCCGGGGCGGATGTAATTCAATTGTCTGCGAATAAAAACATTTTGTAAACTGACAAATAATGGGCATTTTGTCGTGACCCACTCAAGCCCCTTTGTCCAGTTGGCTTCCCGTAACAAGATTAGATTTATCGCTCAGCCTCGAGCCCTGGCCCAAAAAGGGATCGAGACAGATCAGTCGGCAGAACACGTGACTTCTGTTCAAGGCGATCTCAAGAGTGCACGTCCTGGCTGTGTGGTAGCTGCATGTCAAGTTGTAAGATTTTAGTTTTGGAGCCCGTCGCCTTACAACCCCCCTCCTTAAGAACTTACAAGAACTTTGACTAGATATTAATTCATTTATATCACTGGTCCACAGGGTCGTAAAAAATTAGTGTAACTGAATATCACTGGTTTTGTGGGTTTCATCATATACTGAAGTGACACAAACATATATCAAATAGCTAGCAACAAGTATTATCCAACTATACAAAAAATCAATACAGCAATAAAGCAATGACAACAAAACAACAAAACAAAAGTACACAAAAAGAACTGCAATACAGAAACAAAGCTATGCAACAATGTAGCAATACAACCACACAGCAAGACGCCAAGACGGCAATAAAGTACCAGTGGTACAGTTCGCGATGCCGCAAACACAATTACTGTGGAAGGAGGGAAGTAGTTTAAGAGAAAAAAAAGTAGAAACAAAAAATAAAACATAACGAAGAACCTATTTCCCTTCTGTAAGGTTTTATAACATGTAAATCGTTTTTAGATGAGGATATCGCTCAACCACGGGGAAATGGAGGCTAGACATCTCTGGTTGTATATTATGCTTTCTTAGCTCAGAAACACAGATCGGACCTCCCAAGGGCTTGAGAAAGCATAGACTAATAGTCACTGTGACTGACTATACCATCTTAAGCTCCGCTCTGTCTAATTCCCGTGGTTGGATAAACATTGGGGAATTTAATGAAATTTTCGGAAATTCTTGTCTAACGAATGGCTTGCGCCGAAAGCTTAGCGCCGTCTAGGACTAAACGTTCTCCCCAACCAATTATCTCTCTCTCTCTCTCTCTCTCTCTCTCTCTCTCTCTCTCTCTCCCCCCTCTCTCTCTCTCCCCCTCTCTCTTTTATATATATGGCTTTTAGTACAAATAAAGAAAAGTGCTCAATTAACTTAAGAGCTAGATAATACACATAATTGATCTTTACTTGCATTAACATTTTCTTGATCTTGTTCCCAGCGGTGCAATTTCGAGACCAGAGTAAAAAGCCTAATTACTAAGATTGAGGAGACTCTAAGCCGAAAGTAAAAATGTTGTCAATAGATGGTTTCCCAAACATGGTATTGGAAGGGGTGCTCTTTTAGGTATAGTTTTGGTAAAGGTTACTTGTTTGAGATAAAGATGTTAGTTAAGAAACTGGTCTATATCTTTGCCACCCGTATTGTCCTTCAATTCAATGGATTCAAAGCCACTTGAACATTTTAAGGGATTGTTATTGATTAAAAGAAAAGAAATTACAGGAAGCTACATAGATGGGAAGTGTGGTGACTGTAGTATAAAGCGTTGGTCTCTCTTGCGGGAGATCCGGCGGTTCGAACGCCGCTGAAGCCGCTGCATCTTTCCTACTGAATAGGTTGGTGTTAGATTAATATTATCGATCAACTCACTGGTCATTTCCACAAGTCGCCGTATAAGGATCTTTCTTGAGGCTTCAGAAACTTTCTTTTTAAGGAGAGACTTCGCTTTTCTGATCAATGAACTACGGAGATGGGGTACACCAGTTGAAATTCGAGCTGCAGGTCTCATTTTCCCAGCCCAGAGCACTAATCAGCTGAGTTATATGATGTTCCCTCCAAAATATCGTAGAGTTGCTGGTTGCAGTTTTATGTTCATAGCGAGCATTAACCATTATAACTGCGTGAATTTTTTTTTAAATTCAAGCAAGCTAAAACAGTTTTCTGGAGTCTTTAAGCCCGAGCAATGCGAGCATGTTTGTCGAGCGTGGTTCGATTTAGTCAGAGAAAATTTACCATGGCCATCATTCCTGCCGTAAGGACCTTTAGACCTTTAGACATTTTCTTTGGGTTTTTTTCAGCAATCACTCCAGTGTCTTTTCCAAATCATATTATAATGAATGAAACTTCACAAACCGTTATGTGACGCAGTTGGAATTCATGAGCTCTGTCTAAGGTTTTAGCTAGCCTAGGAAGCAACAGCGCCAGAAAACAAGGACAAATTAATGCTGAAGACCAGAAACATAGCAAAACCAGTTTTCACATAATGAAGCAATATTATGATGATCAGCTTAGCGCTTGCATTTAATCGTTAGTTCTGAAAGGTTTAAATCTTCTTATGGCAACAACAACAAAATAGTTATAATATCTAAAGTGACTAGCTATCGCTATAATAGATCTAGGTTAATTTCAGTCATTAACAGGCTTTGCTGTATGTTAATCCCTTTTCTCAATTCTAAATCACATTAGGCCGCGAGCAATTACTGTCGTTAAGAATCTAATATTCATTTGAAGCCTCATTATTAATTCGACCTATTTATGGGGTATCTCTGGTTTCCTTGAAGGGATTCTAGGCGAATAGAGGTGAAGGGACCAACATAAAAATATCTAAAAGAATATCAAATGCAGGAACTATTGTAAAGATGTTAGAACTGCTCCACTAACAGAATTCCCCATACAATTTATAGTAAACACATTCAATAAAGGGAGTGCCTGCGTGATTCTAACCAATTAACAAACCAATGACCTCATCGCATCAGTTTCATATTATTTTATGGGGAACTCATTTGTGTCAAGCCTATCTATCGTTTAAGACAATTTTATAATCGTTGCACTTTTCTTGACAATTTATATTGTTTACTTGTTTACTTGTCCTATGGAACAGCATCCTTGCACAACGGGCAACCCCATACGTGCTCCGCTCCCCTCTGCAACACGCAACGAAGTGTGTCCAAACTGACAGTCCCCGTCAAGACTTGGTTGTGTACTCTGCGATCTTTCCCAACGAGCTGTCTTCCACGTCCCTCTCCTTTCCTGACCCCCAATTCAATCATCCTCTTGATGGCTTGCTGGTCCTCTGCCGCTGTGTCCTCTGCATTCCTCAAGTGCTCAGAGAGAGCCTTTAGTACTTCCTGCTTATCCAATCTGAGGGTGCCATTCACCGTGGCATTCCCGGCCAGCTTGTCTGCTCTCTCATTTCCCTTGACCCCCGCATGACCAGGGCAGAAGATCCATGTGATTGAACTGATTGCAGTGGGTCTGATGGCTGTCATCCATTCCATCCTCATGAACCCGCACTCTATCTTCTTTAAGGCGCTCTGCGAATCAGTGAGGAACACGGCGTGTGTCGTGGTTGGTCGTGTAAGCTTGATCCATTCCAACGCCTTTGTAATGGCCTCTATTTCCATCTTCATACTGGACGTGGTTGTGGCAGCTGCCCCTGATTCTTCATGAATTACCCTATTCTCACTGTAACAGACAAAACCCCATCCACTTTGGATTCCCCTTTTTACTGATCCATCTGTGTATATAATCGGATCATGTCTCTTGGAGTTGTCATGGATGAGCTGTCGTATGTCCTGTTCAGTGACCGCTGCTGCACACTCCCTCCTATCTCTTCCCATAGTGATGATGACCTTTGTCAAAGCCGTCTGTTCAGGGCCGGTCTTTATCCATTCTCTGCCATCAATGATGTCTTCAATGGGACACACCAGTTTGATGGAATCCTCTGCCTCTGCCATCCAAGACTTTCCTCTTTTTATGCGGGTGCCTTTCTGTGTGAGCAGACTTGGGTACAATGGGTGGTGTGGGTTTTCCATGACTCGCAGGTAAGTCTTTGCTTGCGCCAACTTGTGACGGATTCTAACGCTGCTCAGGTCCAACAGAAAACGCATACAGATGATATGTGTGTCCCTAGTACATCCTAGGACTGCCCGCATTGCCTCATTCTGCAATCTTTCCAGTTTTAGCAAATTTGCTTCAGACAGGGTGAGACATCCCAAACCAATTAACAAACCAATGACCTCATCGCATCAGTTTCATATTATTTTATGGGGAACTCATTTGTGTCAAGCCTATCTATCGTTTAAGACAATTTTATAATCGTTGCACTTTTCTTGAAATTGGTGTTATATATTTCAGTGACGATCAACAAGGCCAGATACGCCTTCAACACCCTCAAACCAATCAGGATATCTACAACAATACCAGTTCGAAACAAGAGCCGGGCCGTCAATGCTGACGTAACGTCGGCCCTACTTTATGGCTCTGAAACATGGCGAGTGGCCAAGACTAGCACCACAAAACTACAATCATTCACCAACAGATGCCTCAGAAACATCCTCAACGTTAGGTGGCCTGAAGCTGTCCCAGATCGAAGCAAACCCCATCGAGACAGAGATAAAAAATTGATAAAGGGGGTGGATAGGTCACACACTTCGAAAGCCTGTATCCAACACCACAAGGCAAGCCCTGGAGTGGAATCCACAAGTAAAAAGAAAGGCCGGCTGCTCGAAGCAGACTTGGCGGAGAAGCACCAACGCAGAGATAAAAGCTGCCGGTACCACATTGGCCGAGTGATAAAAGCTGCCGGTACCACATTGGCCGAGCTGAAGAGGGCCAGCCAAAACCGAGCCCGGTGGAGGGGAGTTGCTGCGGCCCTTTGCTCCACAGGGAATCAAGAGGCTTAAATTATCTAAACTATTTCAGGGAGAATAAATATACTAACGGCCTTTTTTGACAATGGTTATTGAAACCTCTCTCCAAAAGCACTGGTGTGTTTCTTTGGTTTGGTCTGAATTAATCTTAGAAAATGTGTGAAATTTTGCAAGTCTGACGCTGTTACTGATGCTCAAACACTATACGGGTGGAGGGTAGAGGGTAGTAAATAAAATAATTACAAAGGATAAATGTATTTTGTCATCTTTAGGATGAATTTTTATTGGCTAAATATTATAGTTCTCCTGTTTCTACATAAAATAGCTGGAACTGGTGCAAAGGGGAACTACTCGTATTTCAGCTGGGGCTCCATAATGATAGACTGGCGGCGCTGGAGGGTTGTCTGCCCTCTTGAGGGTAGGAGGGTTTTCCGCCCTGTCGCAGAGAAAGATTAACTGGAGGAGTTCACCCAGTCTGGGTCAAACTCAACATTTGCAATTTTCCCTGTTCTCATCTTCCGGGTAGAAAATATTGTTTGTATCTGAGAAGAATTTCAATTCATAAATTGGTCTGGAGAAAATGTCCTCTTTCTTTTTTAACAATAATCACCTTTTGCATTATATGGAACACATAACGCCCTCCCCCCTCCTTTTTGTGTTCTGTTGTCTTGGGTGAGATTCAATTGATGCTCTCTTTTTAACAAAAATAAAAATCAATGCGTGTTTTTTTTCTTCCGAGATTAAACAATCTTTAGATTATTTTCACCCTCCGCATCCATTCTTTTCTGTGAAAGAAAAGAAAACATGAGAAAAGCACATAAAGTTTAACAGGAGATTCCAAGAAATGGCCCACACAAAAGTTTACAGAGGCTATTAAAGATAAATGTCAGACACAGGATCCTCAAAATGAATTTTTAAAAAAGCCGAGGTTTTTTTTCTGCAATTAACTTTTAATATTACTGAACACTGAAGCTATATCGAAATCCTATGGTCCTAGAAGTGTTGGTATGAATGATTTACTTTTAAAAATTGAGACACGTTGTGCTATTCTTTTTACTATTCGGCGTTCATAGTTAACCATTAAAAATGTTCATAAGATAAACTAATACTGACTAATATGGAAGCAACCTGGGAAAAATCTTGAAAAAGATACTTAACGTTATTTTTCTCTAACAATAGGATTCAAAGTGAAAGAAATAAAAAGTATTCTGCTTCAGGATAATTTAAAATTGTAATCATACCAGCGACATGTGGCAATTTTACCCTATAATTTAAATATAGGTCTACAACTAAAAGACTCATTACTTCAAATCCGTATCTTGCTGCAAATTTTTATGTCATCCATGAATTCTTTTTTTTTTTAAATAAATATACTCAGAGCTTGGTTAGAGGTAAATACGCCGATTTATATTGCATATAATTCATTTAAATGAAAAATTTGTATTTTTTCAAAATAATTTAGTTCATAGAAAATAGAAACGAAATATTCCAGAAACTCACGACACAAATTTTGTCATGATTTTCGATCATAAATAATAGCCATGTATAGACCATTCGTGGGTTATCTTTACGATCCAGATCAATACCACTGTAAAAGGAAGCCAAACTGCTCCTACATGCCTGAATAATAGAGCAGGAAGTCAAGTATAGAGTTTTCTCTGGGGAGATACTGTTCGGCCAAAGCATGGAGTCCAGCAAGACAAAGCCTCGCGCGTTATGAGGACTATATACAGAGTGAGAAGTCAGTCAAGTGGTTGATTCGCTTGTCAGGCTTGAGCTCTGGGAATCACGGTGGATATAAGGTAATCTGTGAAGCCTTGATGATGACGTTCTATGGCATGAAGTGTGTGAGGAGGCGGGGAAAAAT
>RQTK01000111.1:652624-665540 GCA_003991915.1 Elysia chlorotica | reverse complement strand
GACAGACAGACAGACAGACAGACAGACAGACAGAGAGACAGAGAGACAGACAGGCAGACAAGAAAGAGAGACAGAGAAAAAGAGAATAGCAAGAAAAACGAAAGACCGTTTTGCAGAGACAAAAAGATACCCAAAGATGAGTATTATAGAGATGCGAGCGTAGGTGGTCAGTAGAACAAAGAACTAGGTCTACCCAGTACAGGCGGGCAATAGATCAGCAGGTTTAACTAAATGAACAAAATAAGCTACCGGCTTCTAGGGCATCCGACAATTTGAGCCCCAGCGATGGCCTGTCAGTGAACTTGAGACAGAGAAGATAGGAAGTGAGTTCGTATTATTTCGAAACGGTAGACTTATGGGCCTTTTTTTTTGGGGGGGGGGGGGGGGGAGAGAGAGAATAAATAGTGTTCTATTTGATAAAGAAAGTGATAATTATAGTTTATACAGTCAGACTAATAAATAGATAAAAAGATAGATAGATAGATAGATAGATAGATAGATAGATAGATAGATAGATAGATAGATAGATAGATAGATAGATAGATAGATAGATAGATAGATAGATAGATAGATAGATAGATAGATAGATAGATAGATAGATAGATAGAGAGAGAGAGCGAGAAAGAGAGAGAGAGAGAGAGAGAGAGAGAGAGAGAGAGAGAGAGAGAATGAGAGAGAGAGATGGGCAAACTAAAGTATCTACATACGTTGATAGATATGCTTGTAATGAAAAGCAAGTGGACGAGAATTCGCACTATCATATCGTGTGAGAAATAAATAAGGGTTTTGAAATGGTGCCATCAAATCGAGCAAAGTCTATAATTCTTTTTGTAACCAGGCCAACCTAGGGGAAAAAGTAGTCTGTCGACCGATCAATTTCAAGGCTTGGTATTAAAGTGACAATTCTCTCTGGTAGCAACTAATTTATGAGACGGCCGAGGCTATCTGATCTAGTATCCTTGGACACGGCCCAAGGCAATTTCGGCGGTTTCATTTTCGGGGTAGTCACGATTTCAAACTGATAAGTCCCAGTACTATCTTGGAAAATAAAACCGCAGGATAATAGCTTTAAAGAACGTAGGCTTTCCTGGTGCTGTAGACCTACGTTTTTTATTTTTCTTTTGTTTTCTCTTCTGTTTTGTCTTCTCTTTAATAGGGTAAGGAAGATATTTTTATGAAGTCGGTGCGTACACACACAGAAAAAAGGTTGGGGGCAAGGGCAACTCAGTTGTCAAAGACCACAGCTTCTAACCACGATGGATGTTCATGAAGAATTAAGTAACCAAACGTTCATGTTGATGATCTAAGAAGTTCTAGTGTGGGTTCCAAACTTAGTGCTCCAGTGACTAAGGAGAGAGAATCGGAGGATGATTTTAGATAAAATGTTTAAACGCAATTTTAAAAAAAGGAATAGGCTCAAAACAACAATAGAGTATGTATTGTTTTATAATTAGTAGCTAATAAATGTTGGGATATTTGTAATCTTCTGGTGTAGTTGATAAATAACGTGTTTGAAGCTAAGCGAGTGTTTGTCTGTGTGTTTGTGTGTGAGTGTGTGTGAGGGAAACTCAGCGAGAGAGAGAGAAAGAGGGAAAGAGAGAGTTGTTGTTGAGTTGGACTAACATCCAACATCAACTCTATATAGGCTATATTGTGGACGGGCCCCAAGAATGACGTCTGACAATTTTATGTTCTGTCATACAGGAGACAGGGCGGGGATACTATGACTCCTGTCTCAGTCGGTCACATTAAACACGCAATCGCCAGGGCTCGAACCCGGACCCTTTGCGTCGGAAGCCGATGTTCTTCCCCAGGACCACCGCGTCCCCCTGCCCCCCAGAGAGAGAAAGAGAGAGAAAGAGAGAGAGAGAGAGAGAGAGAGAGAGAGAGAGAGAGAGGGGGGGGGGTTGAAGAATTTAAAAAAAGGGGAGAATTTACGAAACGACAGTTTTACACGAAATAATTTTTTTTCTCTAAGCGCCGGGTTTTAATTATGTCGATGCTATATAACATTGTACCTGAGCAGGGTGGTTTTTAATTCTTATTCATTTCATGTTTAGATGATAACTGCGCGTGTATAAGAGCTCTACATACATGTAGTTTAATCACTGTGTGTATATCAAGTCCTGCATCTCTAACTGGGAAAGGGGTAAATGGATCGAACGCCAAATGAATTTCAACTGATGGAGAGTAGAACGCACAAGACGGAAAATGGGGGGGGGGGGAGTGTATTAACAGTAATGGACATAGAAACTTGCAACCCCTAAGCACTCAGGTGGTTAAAGAATTTTAAAAGAAAACAAAATTGAAAAAAGATAATCAACGAAGATTTCACCGCATCGTCTCCAAAATTTGAAAGAATCAAGCATAGTTTGAAAATATTCTTTAAAAAATGTTTTAGTTTAATATGGGTGTTGAATGAACGGGTGACTGCGACGTTCTCGTCCATTTCTAAACAATTTGTACAATGCATTTAGTCATCGTTTCGGAAAAATTAATATACGATAAAAGTACCAATGCTTCCCATAGTAGAAGGTCAAGTCACAGAATGGACTGAAGTGGACATATTTGCATAGCAAAGTACCAATTGTCTTTGATTTTTAGTATTATAAGTTGGGATGGAATGTGATTCAATTGTTTTTGAGTTGTTTGTTTGGTTGGTTAGTTGTTGTTGTTTTTTTTAGCCAACTTAGCATACATAAGAACGATGCAAACTGTTATAACTGTGCTACATAGTGAAATGATGAAACCAATTTTTAATCCTCATGCAAATTTTGCGCAACTTAGGACTTCTTTTTTTAAGGAACTGTGTATTTTATTAGTCGGTGTGTTGCAAAATTTGTTTTATACATGACTTGAAATGAGGAGACCCAATGTCTAGCAACCATCAGAGAGAATAACAGTTACATATACTGGCTATCAATCGTCGATAAAAGAGCTCCTCTCTTTTATGTTCCTTTTACGTCGACTGTAGAGATGCTTCCTCTCACTGACATTCATTGATGGTTTATGCTGAACTTATTGCAAAAGTAGGGCCATGTTTTATTATTGGAGGAAATCATTGGCGAGTGTTATTGAATATGGATATTAATATTGATGGTCAATGTGTGGCTGGGGTTGTTTTTTTTTTTAGTTTTCTTTCTGTTCTTGTAATGTTCCCTTCCAAAAAACAAACAAGTAACGCGCAGTTCCTAATCGAATAGTTGCGGGTCGCACCCCCGATCTGGCCGCCGTTTGTTTTTTTTTTTTTCTTCGCCCCCCCCCCCCCCCCCCCCCTCAAATTCTCTTTGCCACAGTCATCTATCTGGCCCCCTTTTCCCTGTTTTTCTTCAAGCCAATTAAGTCTACGTACGAGAACCGGTAGTGGTTGTTTCCTGAAAGGCCTTGATTGAGTCTAGTTGGATTTTCCTTTCATGGCCTCTCTTGTTACCCGACTACCCTTTCTCATCTCGATACTTATTTACCTTCTTGCTACTGTTCAATTTTGTATCCTTCTCCTTCTCTCCCTCCCTTATCTCTTCCTCCTCGTCTTCTTCATCCTTCTCCTCCCCCACCTCCTCACCGTCTTCCTCGTCCTCCTCCCCCTTCCTTCTTCTTGCTAATACAGTAATTAAAGAAGGCTCTAATTACAGTGATCAAAATCTCAATCGTAAAGTTTTGAGCGCATATCTCTATCTGCTGAGCTATTATTGGGTACGTCAGCGATTGGGAGGATAAAAATAGCATTGTGAAGTAGTAAGAGAGAGAGAGAGAGAGAGAGAGAGAGAGAGAGAGAGAGAGACAGACAGACAGACAGACAGACAGACAGACAGACAGACAGACAGACAGACAGACAGACAGATAGAGAGGGAGAGAGAGACAAAGATAGAGGGAGAGAGAGATAGAGATAGAGAGAGTGTTAGAGTTTGTTGCTTAGCGTCCAACATCAGCACTATATGATTTATGCTCAATTGTGGAAGGGTCCCAAAACATACGGCTTATAGTTTTATGTGCCACCGCACACAGAGACAGTGCGGGTATGCCTGGACACCAATATGAGCCGATCACATTATACTGACACCGACTCAACCAATGGTTGAACCAGTATAGGGCGAAATTAGACAAATAATTTATGAACGTTCATGGATTTCGAGCCAGCGATCTTCCGATTGGCAGACCAACGCTCTAACGTTTGCGTCAGGAGAGAGAGAGAGAGAGAGAGAGAGAGAGAGAGAGAGAGAGAGAGAGGAGAGAGAGAGAGAGAGAAGAGAGAGAGAGATGGGGGGGTGGGGTTGGGTTGGGTTGGTTTAACGTCCAACAGCAGCACTATATAGGCTATATTGTGGACGGGCCCCAAGACGGACGTCTGACAATTTTATGTGCTGCCACACACGAGACTCCTGTCTCAGCCGGTCACATTATACTGACACCGACCCAACCAGTAGGGAACGCAACAGCCAGGATTCGAACTCGGGACCTTTTGCGTCGGAAGCCGATGTTCTACCCCTGGACCACCGCGCCCCCCAGAGAGAGAGAGAGAGAGAGAGAGAGAGAGAGAGAGAGAGAGAGAGAGAGAGAGAGAGAGAGAGAGAGAGAGAAAAAGAGAGAGAGGGAGAGAGAGAGAGACAGACAGACAGACAAACAGAGAAAAAAGGAGGTAGAAAAGAGGAGTGGGGGATGAGAGAGAGAAAGAGATAGAGAGAAAGAGGGAAAGAGAGAGTGGGGAGTAATGAGGAAAAGCAAAAGAGCTATGAACTGAAGTGGGGAAAACACTAAAAGTGACAACGAGAGCAAGAAAGAAAGGTATAAAAAGTAAAGAATTTATAGAAATATATATGAAGTGGGACAACTAGAACGATGAAGAGAGTTAGATTGGGAGAGAGGGGGAATTGGTGGATAGATTTGGGAGAGAAAGAAAAAATAATAAGGAGAAACGAGACAAAAGTGAAATCCGTTGCGAGAAATGTCGGCAGCTTTTTCAATTCCATTAGATTTAGATGCAGGCAATGTAAAGCAGGAAAAAAATTAAACAACAGTACATTAGCTTCGATTTCCCCTGTGTCCATTCATTTCTGTTCATTGGCATTGAAGGCAAACGCATTAAATTTGTCTCCATTCGAATGGGATTGATAGAAATGCACCCCGGCCTCCATTGACCGTTTACACGTGAGCTCAAACTGAGCTAATGTTAGAAGGAAAGGTGTTTGAGCATATCACCATTTTTACCAACATTTCTTCTCTGTTGTTCCAAATTCGTATGGGTAATACAATGTATGTGTACACCAAAAATTGCACACACACATACACTCTCACACATATAATATATATATATATATATATATATATATATATATATATGTGTGTGTGTGTGTGTATGTATATGGTAATGTAGAGATAATGGGTGAACCTGAAATCTTTTATACCTCTTCCATCGGTGTCTTTCATTAGTTATGCGTTATATTATATGCGGTGTATTATGCAAGGATGTGTAGCCTATGTTTAATGACAATGTAGAGATAGTGCATAATGGGTGAACCTGAAATCTTTTATACCTCTTCCATCGGTGTCTTTCATTAGTTATGCGTCTTCCAGGTTTTTCGATAAATTTAATCCACTGCGGAGTAACGTTTGCGCTGTGTGACTCATTCCTTACAGACTTCTGCAGAAAAAATACAACAAATTTTACAAAGATCAAAGCAATTATGTCGCCTTAAACTTCAGACGCATTAAAGTATTCATTCAGTCAATCCACAAAGGAAGCAAGATTTCTCCCGATCACCAGAAAATGTGTGGCATTTATTTTGTAATCAATTGCTCTCAGCAGACGTTGGGAAATATGCGCTTACTAGTGTATAAAGAAAAGGCAACATATATTGTTCCCCACCCACCACACCGAATCCCCAGTCCCACTTTCTCCATAAGAAACGCAATTTTTGTTAAATAAAGAAATAAATTAGCCGACTCAACCACCCCCCAACCACAACGCCCCATTGAAATAAAAACACACTTTCTCATAAATGAAAAAGTAAAGGTGTGTCCACCTTCTCTTCCCTACCTCCTCCTATTCCGAGTAATAGACGCTTTATGATTAAATAAGTATGGGTATATCATTGAACATTGAATTGTAGCATTTACCTTGTGTCTCTAAAAGTAGACTATAGTCAATATCTTCTCCAGTAACTTACGCCAGAAATTCATATTAACATTTTCAAAACTAATAAGTTAATTCAATCACTTCGTGAAACAAGATTCAATTACAAAGATCAATTATTTAATCAAAGTGTAGCTTACAGATGGTATTCCTCTTGCAAAAGATCAGTATTTTATGAAGTAAAAAACCATCCTAATATTTTAAACTACCAACAGTTACCTTTTATGAATTTTTTTTTCCAAGTGACTTTAACGAATGTCAGTGGAGAGTGCACCAAGTTACTCTATAAAGCAATCAAAGTAAATGTAATACCAAAAAATGTAATGTTTGTATTGTGTTTACGGACAGCGCTGGTTCAAAAAAAGAGATATATTTGTCTCCTTTCGCAAAGTATATTTTACATTAAAGCTTATTATAGCGCCGCTGCTTATCTGGTAAACATGTAATAGTAACGAAAGACACGGTTAACAAATTTGTATACTTTCTATTTGCAATTCAACAAGAAGGGATACATCCTAAACTGTGTACGAAATTTAATGCGACAGATCCGTTTTACTTTGCAGTCTCTTGCCCTTTTACAAAATCAGGATGGACCCGAAACTTAATTGATATTTTTACACGGATGACATCACATTTAAGTTATTTTACATTACTGGCCCACGTCATTGAAGGCAAAAACTTGGAGTAGATCTAGATCCGAAACTTCAAACAATGGGGACTGAGTGGTGTGCTATCGGGTTATCGGGTTACAAGGCATCCTCATGATAGATGAGCCGTCTCGGTACCAATTCAAACACCCGTTGTTTGTATAGGACGCGGCACTGTACTGCAAAGTAAATGTAATTCATTCGCTCAGGGATCCAGTGGCCGCGCCGGTCTACGTGACACGCGAAACATCGGACCCACTTTTGTTTTTTTTTATTGTTTTGTTTGTTGCTTAGCGTCCAATCTCAGCACTTTATAGCCTATATTGTGGACGGGCATCAAGACTAACGTCTGAAAATGTAGGTGTTGCCACACACGAGACAGTGCGGGGGTACCATGGCCCCTGTCTCAGCCGATCACATTATACTGATGCCGATCCAACCAGTAAGGACGAATCGAACAAATAAAATTTTGACCAATAATGGGTTTCAAACCAGGGACTTACCGATTGGAAGAACACCACAGGATATGGAGAAATATTGTTTTCTCTTGAGCGTATACATATGACTCTGTTAGCACTGTGCCAGCCTCGTCCTTTAATACTCACGATTTATGTTGAAAGTTTGACTTCCGACTTTTAATCAAGTCAAAGGCTTTTTTTTTTGCTTTTGTTCTCCTCAAAACTCTTGTCCTGCACTAAAAGGTGTTTAACTTCTTTAGCATATTTCTTGTACTCCTCTTGATGAACTCTAATTGTTTTTTGTTCTATTTCCTGTAGTGTCTTATATGACATCCATCGCAGTTTCTTGAGGTTGGAGATGTGTTGTCCTTTTTAAATATCTCTGTTGCTTTCTTTGTTAATTTTTCTGGTTCATGCTCTTCGACTAAAGATTTGAGCTGCTCTAACTTGTTTTTCACTTTTTTTTTTTTGCAATATTCTGCACTCAATTTTGCTGTGTGATATCTTAATGAGCTTGTTTTTTTTCTTCATATTGTTCAGGTTTATCCTGAATTTAGCTCTAAGTATTTCGTGGTCGGTGTTTCAGTTGGTCTGAAGTATTGTTTGGGCACATACTTGTGTTAATGTTATGTTTGTCACGGCTTCCTTATGTCTAGCACTTAAAATACGGTTGTTTTTAGGGTGGCACCCAAGAGGCGTTTTTGTTATCTTTTGGGTTAGATATATCAAGCCCACTACTTGTGATCTTCCTCCTCGCGTAAAATTCCCTTGGCCAGCCCATTTGTGTTGTGCAATGCCAATTACATCAGTATTATGCCTCTTGACTTCATCTATAACATTGTCAAGTTTTCCAATAGACATACTTCTTACGTTCCAGGTGATCATGTTTACCGCTTCTTTTAGCTTCATACTTTCTATTTCCTTTTCAGCACAGTCTGGCAGGTTGACTTCATCAGCATGGAGCTTACTTGTGTTTGTATTCCGCTCTTATTCAATACACTATGGAATATCA
Organism: Elysia chlorotica; assembly: GCA_003991915.1. Lineage (NCBI taxonomy): Eukaryota > Metazoa > Mollusca > Gastropoda > Plakobranchidae > Elysia > Elysia chlorotica. The sequence goes on along the minus strand of RQTK01000111.1, from coordinate 657,293 downwards.
GCCGACTCGGAGTTCTTTGTAGCTTCATGTATCATTTTTTTGGCAGGTTTCCCCCTCAAAATTCCTTTATGGGGAAGCTGTGCAGAGTGTATGTACTAACCATTGAGTCTTGTATAAGACTATCCTCTGCTCAGCACTATGGATTGACAAACAGTTCTAGAAATGTTCCAGCTGCTTGACGAATCCTCCATCACAAGCTTCCACGACTTCACGTTATCCTGTTTGGGAGGCTTCCCTTGCCTAAGGATCAGCCACAAGCTAATGGAAAGTGCTTTACTTTCCTTTGATAGATAGTTGCCCCGCTACTCAAATCTTGGCGTGTACGCCTATATATAACCCGACTAATTTTCAAGCTAGACAATACAATCAATTAAAGTCAAGCCATCTACAGACCGATTGCATAGTCCGTCTGTGTCTGTGGCTGAGAAAGGGACAAAAGAAATAGATTCAAAGACGAAAAAATAAGAAGAATCCTAGGTAGACGAAAAAAGTGTGTGTTCCGGCAAAAAAATGATGAAAGGGCCACTTTGCATTGCACCCGAGACGTCGGCTGACTTGACAAGTGCATTTCATTGGTTAATTAGCAAATGGCGTGAGATCCCTCAAATAATGACTACACTGCAGGTTAACTCAGTAGGTTAACTCAGTATCCCTAGTAATGTATCATTCCGAGACACCAACCGTACATGTACATGTACAAAATGTCACGGTACCCTAAATAGATTTTGCCGCATAACCATGTCTCGATATCATAGACATTTTGCTGTTCCTGGCTCGTACCTTGTATCTCAGTTGTTTGCGCTTTGGACCGGTGCTAGGGTTAAAGTGTTGCCCTCCGATGCAGGAGGTCCGGGATCGGAATCCCGCTTGAGCCACCTCTCGCCCTACTGGTTAGGTCAGCGTCAATAAAGTGCGCCCCCGCCAAGTCCTGAGTATCCTGCTCTGAGATCCCGTCGATTTATATGGTCTTTCGTGAGATCTAGGAGATTTTAAACTTGGCGTGAGCTTCGCAATGTCCGACCAAGGATTACTGGGTCTCAGTGCTCTTGACACACTTCTTTTTTTCTTTTTGAATCTGATATTTTAGTCATTTGTGATATGGGCTGGCAAGCAAGGGGTACTAGTTTCAAATTTCAGATGGTGCCTTTCATCTCCGTGTTAAGACTCGACAGATAAGCCGGTGGTCATAAGCCCAAATCCAACAGTAAATGCATGAGGCGTTTATGGTATAAATGTAGAGTATCTACGTTTTTGTCTTAAATTTCATGGATCCAGACAAAGTAATTTGAAGAATAGAAGAAAATGAGTATTAATATTTCATTGTTTCCTGTAGAGACCAATTAGTGTAAGGGGGTCCGTTAGTCCTGGGGTAGAACACCGGCTTCCGACACATGAGGTCCGAGGTTTGATCCATGGCGATTTCACCCTCTAATGTTTGGGTCGGTGTCCGTCTAATGTGACTAGCTGAGACAGGAATCATGGTATAACCGCCCTGTTTCCTGTGTGGCAGCATATGAAATTGTCAGACGTCAGTCTTGGGACCTGTCTGCAATATAGCCTTTAAAGTGCTGATGTTGGACGTTTTAACTTTTAACTTAACCTATTGATAAATTGGCCATTCAAATATAATGTTACACCTTAGAGGAGGGTAGGGGGACATTGGTTTTGTCAAAACAGTATTAAGAAATGGGGAATGAAATAAATAAAACATGTGTAATGAATTGGGGGGGAGGGGGGTGATCATATATTTGAAAGGTCCCACTATTTGTATTTATAGTTCATTAAGAATTGCTTTTCAAGAATATTTGTATTGGTTGGGTAAGTGCTATTTTTTTTTGGGGGGGGGTTGTTTTTTAAATAATTTACATGTTTATGTGATATCAACTAGAATGTGTTAAAAAGATGTATTTGTATCCCCAGCATCCAATTGTATGTGTGTAGGGGGGGTTATCATCTATACTTTTTAACGCCTTAATTTTAACTATGACATGGAAATTCAATAGTTTAATATCCTTTTTATTGTGTGATAATAGTAATATTACTCTGTAGCACTGAAAAAAGACATATTCTACCGTTTGTTGTAAAATGTGCGTTAAGTGTTATAAAATTAGTTTACGATTCCCAAAATTAGATAAAGGTTATCCTACCTAAAGGTACCACACTGTCATCTCCAGATTCTCTAGTACACTCAATATTGGCACTAAGAATATTCTAAAGGCCTATTGAAGGAACATTTGAATACAAAAGAATTACTTAAGCCATATTTATTTTGTTGCAATTATAATAATAAACCTTGTTGTAAAAGACATGGATACCAACAAAATTAACAAGGACGCCTGCTACAGTGCTAGCTTTAAACCCAACGACCTGAACAGTTGGGAGTTGCACTCTAATGCATGGGTCCTTTCCACGACAGATCTTTCTGCTAAAAAAAAAACCCCATAAGATACGTTAAGAATTTTTTTTTTAATTTCCAAGCCAAAGAAAACCCATGTCTTAAAAGCGAACGATCTGCGTCCTGAACGTGTTTAAGAAGTGTGTGATGTTTCATTTCAATAAATTATTTGATAAACTTTTAGATCCGAACCAGCATGCATATTAAAGAAATAGAGGTGTCGATGACGCTGTAAGAAATGTGCTAAATAATATGATATACATGTACAGTCATACAAGATTTCACCTTATGTTTTAGGACTTCTCGAGTGCATTCAAAACTATCATTAGCCAATCCATCAATAGAACTTTTGTATTTTAGACTATCTCACACCCAGACCACAATTTGTGAGACTGTACACGTCACTAACATTTGACTTAATAATAACCAATATAGGTGCTCCTCGGGGAACAGTTATGTCACCTTTCCTTTTCTCCACCCACACATCTGGCTGTAGACCAGCTCACTGTTTTGTATTATGCTGACAATACCGCAATGATCGGACTTATTACAATAGACTCTAACTATATACAGGAAATAGACTCTATTGTCAAGTGGTATGATAGAAATCATCTTGTATTAAATGTAAATAAAACAAAAGAAATGATTTTTAATCGATTTTTCAAACAACGCCCTTTTTCCTAATTTTCTTTCTATCAAGGGAAAAAGCGGATCGAGTGGAAACATGTAAATATCTAGGCATATTCATTGATAACAAACTTTCTTGGAAAAATAACAACGATTCAATAGTGTAAAAAGTCGTACCACACTGACCCCCACTGCTTCGGACCATGCTGGATGCAAATTGTTAATGTAATTTCGGACAAGGCATGAGAGGAAAAGCACTGGAAACTGAGTAATGCACTTAATAATTGGTCCTCTAAATATAATTATGTATAGCTATCTCCATCACTCACATACTTCCATATAATATTTTTACGCATTTTCAGTTTCTCATGCATCTTAATTGGTGCTAGAACTAAAATATCTGTAGCATTTCAAGATATGTGGTCTATTTTAAATAAGACTGTTTTATATCTTCATGCCAAGAAATGTCTTTAAAACGTAATTCACGGAAACTGTATACGGTTAAATGGTTCTATATTGATGGATTCCTGGCATCTTCGAGCGACCTCTCTCCCTCTATAGTGCAGCAGCATTATACTAGGGCTGGGTGAATCAATAGACGTGCCCAGCGTGCATCCGTCTATCAATCTTCATGTATCTTAACCAGATAGCCATGTCACCCAGACCCCGAGACCTGGAGATGGTCCTTGCGAAATTATGACCTGCGCTAGGAGAGGGCAGCCCCCGAAGTCAAACGAGATCTGGGAATTTGGGAATTTCAAAGAATTGCTTCTATTTACTCCAAGCATTAAATGAAATAACTTTTGACATGCAAAGTAAGTAGAGATAGGTAGATCGATCGATAGATAGAGAGGGGTCGAGAGGGCATTTTTTCACAAGTTTATGCAAAACCCTTATTCACTCTCTAGAGAACTCAGGGATCGACAACCATTCAAGGCTTAGTTTACAAATAATAAAATTTATTTTTATGGTTGGCTAGGGTAGTATCATCTATCAATTTCTTTATTACTTGCCTTGGTGAAAACATTGTTTGCGGTTTCATTTCACTTTGTATAATTGTTCCTACTGTGTGAGTATTTTTGGGGTGATCTTCCTCTGCTTTTCAGTCCTTTTTTATGAATATCTTTTAGGTCCACCCGTTAGTTTATTTATATACCCACAGATTGTAAACTGTCTTCCTTAATCGCTTTGCCTAATAATCTTTTGTACCATGAGATATCCATTACTTCTCGGCAGTGGCGTCGTCTGGTCCCGGGCTTAAGGGGCTTCAGCCCCACTCTCCTGATTGGGCGAATTAAGCATTAATATTGCTCAGTCTAACTCATAAAGTGTGTAATACATGTTCTAAGTAGGCCTACACTTATTTCCAACTCAAATCAACTTGGTTATCGAATATGACTTCATAGATCATAATAATATTTTTTTTTTAACTGCCATCCCCGATAGTAGTAGTACATAGTAGTAGTAGTAGTAGTAGTAGTAGTAGTAGTAGTAGTAGTAGTAGTAGTAGTAGTAGTAGTAGTAGTAGTAGTAGTAGTAGTAGTAGTAGTAGTAGTAGTAGTAGTAGTAGTAGTAGTAGTAGTAGTAGTAATAGTGTTTTTTTTAGGTATTTAACCACAGTGGTAGGGGGGGGGGGTGGGTGTGGGA
>RQTK01000111.1:590531-652468 GCA_003991915.1 Elysia chlorotica | reverse complement strand
ATCATCATCATCATTATCCTCATCATCATCATCATCATCATCATCATCATCATCATCATCATCATTATTATTATTGTTGTTGTTGTTGTTGTTGTTGTTGTTGTTGTTGTTGTTGTTGTTATTATTATTATTATTATTGTTATTATATATATCAAGACTGAACAGTTGCAAATAATCACAATCAAAATAATAAAAATGAGTTGAATGGGAGGGAGTATAGACAGAACGAATGAGAGAGGGACAAAAGAAGAAAGACAGATCACAAAAAGAAGAACGATGCCACGCGTGGTGGACAAACAATGTAGCTGCTCTCCCGTAGAAAGCCTTTACGTAGCTGTATACGAGTCATCCTTCTCAGAAGAAACAAACTATCCTTACGGTATGTCGTTAATCTAAAATCTCACCCTGACAATCCTGCTTTTCGCCATGTTTTCCACCCAAGTTATTTAGAAGAACATCAATCTTCATCGAACGCGAATTCGTGTTCAGCAACTCCTTCTTGAAATCGACTTAGATGCTAACTCTATTGAAGAAGACGAATTTTCGGAAAAGGTGCAAGTATGTGTTGCCTTGTATCATAAAAACCAACTACATGTATTTCGATGATTATTGCTTAATTGTTTTAACAACTGTGTGGAAAACTGTTTGACAAAAGCTGCTACAGTTTCGTGTATTTTTCCAGATGTTCAACTGCTTAACTTTCTAAACTGATTGGTAACGTTTGCTAATAATCCTGCATTCTCAATAGCAATTGAATTAATACTGAATCATTTTTGCCGGAAATTGATTAAATAAATACTGAACAGTTTGATTTGAACTTGTTTAACTTAAATTTGTGTTCTTTCGTATTTTGCTAAATTAAACAATTATTAATATATTTACATGATAAGGGAGTTTAAAGTGTTGAACAAAATGATAAAACAAGCCTGAGTAGCAATTTTACACAGTGGACCCGCCTTTCTTCTTTATAATGTTTTTTGTTGCTCTATTTTACTTTTTGCCATTAAGATGAGAAAAAATATGCACTTAAATTTTCTTTCAAGTTCAACTCCCTTATGAAAAAAAGCTTATGAAAGCATAGAAATGTTTAAAAATGTTTTAAATGTCCCCTTCATTTTTTTCCAGTATGGAATATTATAATATTAAGTCACTATGTATTTATTGTGTAATTATGTAATTACCAAATCTCCATTCTGGGGCAAAGGCAATAACCGTTAAAACGCACGTAACCTTTTAAAGAAGAAAAAAAGCTGAGTTGCTATTCTTGTCATGTGGAGATTGAAGCTAAGGACTAACTTACTACGTGTAAATGAAAACAAATCATCATAAAACAACAAACAGATTGTTGGATGATAAAACGTATTATTTAAAAAATAGATGAAATGAAAACGTTAACAAGTAAAAATAAATCGAAGATAAAAAAAAAAAATAGGAGAAGAATGTCATTCTCATGTGTGCATAATTATACTGAGATAAAGTAAATAGGATATAAACGAAAAATAATGCAAAAACAAACAAACACACACACGTACACAAGGAACTAGCATTTAATCACGAACTAAATAGGACAATAGTACAGGTACCGTACAGTATAAATGTATAAATATTTTAAAGGAGAAAATAGATTAATCAGTTAGCATTACGACAGAAGGATAACCTTCCTTTTATCAAATGATGTAGATGAAACCTTACTCTTTAAAAGTACATGATATATCGGAAGAACTAATGACAAACACATTTGTTTCTACATTTTGGAAAGATCAACACACAGAAGAAGATGTCTCTCCTATAAAGAACTTATGGAGAGATGCACACATCACTTTTATGTATATACCGTTTAGAGTGTAGCGAGACACATAATCATCCTAGATAAGAGATTGAACAGACATACGATTTTGCGGACAAACTTTTACACCTTCAACAAAGTGTCCGAAGGTTATTGCGCGTGTGAGGAATGTATGTAGACTCGATAGGTGTTCACAGATGTGCGTGCATACTTGATTGAATTACATTGCAAACATACAAAGGTTAACTTAAGCCTGTGAAGCAGATTTTATGTTGGTCAAAACTTAACAAAAGAAGGACAAGAAGTATATGCCTAATAAACTTAATTACAGAGACGTTAAACTTAACTTTGACAATGATGCACATAATGGGTAACTGAGGGTCATAATGGGTAACTGAGGGCCTTGAGTCTTGAGTCACGGTGAGAGTAAAGCGTTGCGAGGAAAGTAATGGCAACCTTTTAATGCCGTTTGCCTAGTACAATTAAAACCATAACTCTTGGTTCCCCCATATTTAATGGCCCTTTCCCTGTCTTTCGGGTTTTTTTTTTCTTTCAAGCCATTTGTTGCCGCTAAAAGATCTCCATAGCTCCCTCTGTTGATGCAGTGCTGGTCTGCTCTACTTCTACAACGGTCGCGTTTAATCATCATCTTTCTTCCATTTAACATTAATTTACTTTTGTATTTTGTCTTGTCTTTATACTTCTTGTGTTTATCATGGCAATAAATAAAATAAAGGATTTTATTGTGCATATTCAATTTCCCAACCATTCTTGCCCTCAAGACTCACTTTATTGTTTTTCTTTCTTTCAACAAACCTGTAGGCTACGTCGACGTCGAGGTTGATCTGTAGGGAGTGTAGGCTAACCATATTATGCGTCAAAGGGAGATCAATACAAAAATATTTTTTTCTCTACATCCAGCTCTTCTGTTTACAAGAATTAAAGATACTAGTCTCTACCAACTTCCTTTTGATTCTCATCAACAAACCGAAAGGTAATCCATACAAACCGATTATTAACACTACTTTTCAATCATGTAAAATCTTTGAAAATATAACTCTATCTGTATGTTTCAAGGTCTAAATGGGAAGAGCGTTGTTTAATTTATGAGAACGCTATATAATTTCTAGGAAAAAAAACACGGGAGGCGCCAAATAAATCTATTTTAATATGCAGATCTACATGTTGATCTAGATTCTATGGTATGAACATACATAGGACCTAGATCTAGATTAAGTCTTTTGTCGTCTTGAGTGTATTAGTCACTCTTGCAGCTTATTTCTGCTGTATTTTTTTATAACCTGGCCAATCTGATTTATTGTAGATATATCTTGATATAGGCCTTTTAGTTTTATTAAGAGGAGACCTGAGTCTTATCCAGATATTGATCTTGTTAGTAAGCTATTTAGACAAGGAAGCGTCAGTTTGCATCATGAAATATGGTCCGCTTTACTTATTTTTTAATTGAAAGTTGCTATTTCTCTGATAGCCATACGGCTATTCCTCCGGTAGCCTTTGGTTGGAGTTGCTTGCTGGTCCATCTTTGGGTTGTGACAGCTGTCTCAGTTGGAGCAATGAATTATGAGGTGCTTATATCTGGTGTCAACAAATCATTTTATAAGTACACTTTGTAGCTGTTGACGTGTGTGTGTTGACACACTCATCAGTAAAAACTGCATACAGGCTATTGTTAAATATAAACGAGGCTATATAGCCTAATTATTATGAATAGGCTAAGTTCTTCCTGCAGTCTTGGGTTAGAATTGCAGATTGCTTGGTGTTCCAACTATTGGTTGTGACAACTGACTCAGTTGAAGTCATATGTGTTTAAATCTAAAGATGGCACGAACTATTATCATAAATCATGGGGATGTCAGTAGTGGTGGTGGTTATGATGATGATGGTGGTATTTGGTTATATGTTACAAATAAGGTGATAATGATTAGGCCTAGGTGTTGATGATGGTGCTGATGATAACGATGATAATAATGATGGTGATGATAAAAAATAATAATAATACTCGCAATATTAGGAACATGTATAACAATAATATTTGGTGTCACCTTCTGATTTAAACACATTATATGGCTCCAACTGAGACAGTTATATAAATCACAACCAGTACTTAAACCACCAAGCAATTCCAACCCATGATTATTTCTTGTAAAGGACATCAGAATTTACAGTGCGAGTTTACACTTTGTTAACACAATATGTTCACGCAGATGACTCTCAATAATGTGATGTTTTAGTGTGATACTATTTGGAAAAGCTTGTCTGTATACTTCTATGCACTATTTCACGACCAGCTCTTGCTCATCTATGTTGTCTTGTGTAACAGAAGGCGTGTGGGACAGGGCTAAATGCATTTTCCTTAAGCCTTCATTGAGTTTGTGCTGTATTTGGAATCGATCTCTTCGGCATGGTGTATTGTTTGAGCTGGTGTGCCTTTGGCATCTGTTTAGATAATTTCTGTTGTTAATTCTTTGTATCAGCCAGATGACGATGGTAGTGGTTGCCAATGAATTTGTTAGGTCTGTCGAATACGACTTTAGAGTTTTCGTAACTGGCCCTCTCTGTGCTTCTTTATATTTAGAAACTTCGTTATTGTTGTTTTTTTTTACACCCAAGAGATTCTTTTCAAATTTCTGTTTTTATTCCTCTGGGTCTCTTCATCACTGAGAAAGATACATGTTTTTATATACGGTTTCTCTTCAATAAGAAGCATAACTTCTTGTCCTTATTATTAATTTTTTTTTACAACATAATTACATAATTCCTTCACCACAGTTTTATAAAACAACCATTTTAGTAATATTTGCTCAAACCACACAATAGACTCCTGTGAGGTAATTTCGTGAAGGTCTGCAAGCAGCAAGTATTTTTTAACGAATAGGAATTAAAGATGCTTATTTAAAATAAATACTGTAAGGATGTTATCAGTCTCTGTGATATTGAAGCTACTGATAACTTCACAGTGATATAACTTCTTTATTTGATGGAGATCAATGAAAATTTTTGTTGCCGCATATTGACAAGAGATTCCCGAGTATTTAGAGGTGAAAACGAAAAAAAAATGGTGGTGTCGTTAATTAGCTGTAGGCAATTAAAAAGAAGTATCCTATATTAAACTGAAAAATCGCGAGGGTGTTTTATAACCTTTCTAACTGCCTTGGTTTTTTTTAATGTGTGTTGCACACAAAAAAAACTGAATAAAAAAGGAGATCTGATCAACACTAAGAGATAAATTTATTCAATGACGCCGATAAGAACATGTCTAAACTACAGTTTGAAATAGAGTCAATTTTTGCGATTTCAACTGCTCACAGTTATCTGCCCCTGCTTGGTCAGTGCGCACGGCCGTAAATCGCCATCTGACAGCCTTATCAGTCGTTATGGGAATCCCTTGGGGATGCGCGAGGCTGCCCGAGGCAGATCAAAGTAAAACCTAAAGATTCAGAAATCTGGGTATATTCGTCACCGTGACTTTGTTAACACAATATGTTGTGGTTGCAGTATTTCACTGTTTGTACATATTCATGTGTGAATTACAAATGGGTATAGGTTTATATCTAAAATATATGTACCTTGGCATTTCATAGCAGCAATCATGAATTAAAATAAGAGGAAAATAGGCTTTCTTTTGCCCTTATAATTTAGGCTATCAATATCCCCTAAATTTAACTGACAAGGGATCAACAAGAAGAAACATTCACCAATTAAAAACTTAAAAAGTGCCTGTTTATTTCTTCCATTTATTTTATGTAGTGTGTAAACTGTAATATGGATTTTACTTTTTAGTTGCACTCCACATTAGTTTTGCGAAACAAAGGTTTCCTGAAGAGTTCTAAACTGCTAATGGCATTCATCCCCAACCCCCCCTCCTATACATCTCTATATCTAAATTGCGTTTGTCAATTCAATTCCTCTTTTTGTTTTGGGTTGGATGTATGTTATGTATATGTAGGGTTTTCATGATTCAAATATATTAAATCAACCATAGCTTGGGGAGGGGGGCTGGAACCCACCATATCACTTTGCCAAGTTTCATAGTAAAGAAAAATATAGTATTGAGTAGTAACTACATTGCAGTATGATCAGAAGACCACTGTATTTCAGCCATAATGTCCCAAATGATGCAATTTCTAACTGAATTTAATTGAAGATCAAATTTTTGACTGATTTAATGAGACTGATGGGACAATTTATTATACATATAATTGAGTGTATTTCAATTTTGATCTAAACCATTCTAGGCTGATCATTTTGTTATTATGGTGACTAATACTGGGCAAACTGGCTGTTAAACTAATACGGTTTAAAAAAAAATTTTTTTTGTGGCTTAACCTCAAACTAGATTTATAGATCTGGATGTTTTGTTGCACTCTTGATTATTTAGATCTAATTTTTTCCTGTGATATATCTATGGTGTCAATATCAGTTGGGACAATTGGTTGAATCTTTTGAGATGCTACAGGCTCAATGATGTTAAATGTTTTTTAACTTTTATTATTTAATGGTCCGGTATGGTTGTGAAAAGTTGGTGTATGAGTCAGATGAAGTAATTTCAGAACATTTTTATATTTTTTTTTTTTTTAAATTTTATAATCACTTTTAGTAATTTACATAGTAAAAATGTATACAAATGTATGTCTTCTCGAAAATTACAAATTTCTGGATTTGGAGGGTAGATGGTGCACTTTGTCCCAAATGACATTATTCAAAACTGGATTTGCGCCATATCATTTTTATTTTTTTTTCAAATAACGCGAGCCCAATCAGGTCAATCCTGCTAGTAACAAGAATTTTGAGAATAGATTTGCATTTTGCTCCAGTCCAATCCTAATGTTGAAAGAAAAATAAATGAATGAAAAAGAAAGTGCTGGAAAAAATTACATTGACTCGTTCAAATATGTATTTAGCTCTTAGTCTGGTATTAATAATTAAACAAACCAAAAACAACCTACCAGGTCCACTCCAAGCACATGTTGTACCATAATCTGTATTACAGAGACAAAAACACGGTCACTATTTTCTTCTTGTCATTGTTGGCTTGCATCACCCTGTCACCAAACTCGTAAATTTCATTGGCGCAAATCCAGTTTTGAATAATGTCATTTGGGACAAACTGTACCATCTACCCTCCAAATCCAGAAATTAGTAATTTTCGAGAAGACATACATTTGTATACATTTTTACTATGTAAATTGATAAAAGTGATTATAAAATTTAAAAAAAAAAAATAAAAATGTTCTGAAATTACTTCATCTGACTCATACACCAACTTTTCACAACCATAACATGTCACCAAACTCGTAAATTTCATTGAACATTTCATCTTCCCTTTTTACATCATTATCAGTTTGTCACTACATGTATCGGATAGGAAGACTCAGCTGTTGAAAATGTGTATACCCTACAATTTGTTTTTAGTCTGTTTTCTGGAAGTTACACATGTATTCCTAGATCTAACTTTCAGATCTTTGAGTCTTTTGATGGGTAGATGTTGCAAGATGTCCCAAGTGATGTAATTCTAACACTGAAATACATTGAAGATCAAACTTTTGACTGATTTAATGAGACTGATGGGACAACTTTTACCTTCTCAGCACAGATCACTAAGAATTTAATCTATTAATTATCCTAAATATAAACAAAATATATTAAGTTGATTTAAACTTGCTAAATTCAAACTGATGTTTGTTTTTTTGTTTTGTTTTTTAAACAGAGGTAGAGCAGCTTCAAAATGGCCAAGTCCAAGAATCACACCAACCATAACCAAAGTAAGTACAAGTTCAACAGTTTTTTTGTTGTTTTTTTTTCATTATGATTTATAAAATTTTGTTTCTGTGAAGACTGAAGTAGAACAAAAAAATACTGAAAAGATCAACGATAAAATTTATTACATGTATGATTACATGTAACTCTTAGTTCTCAACATTTTGTTGTTTTTCCACTCTTAAACTTAAGGGGGGGGGGGGGTTTGGATTGTAGGAAGTGGTTTTTTTTATTGAGAGATACAGTCGACTTCCCTTGTTTGAAATCGGATGAGTTGATCTTAGTTTGCATTGATTTTATTACCTGAAATCAGAACCAGTCTCTCTTTGTCTGTAATAACCTTCACCACCACTCGTTATTTGTATTACTAAAGTATTAGCTATTCATGGGTGAAAATCACCCGGCCACCTTTAGAGGAAAAAAGCAAGGTCTGCGGTGCTGTTTCTTTAACAGTAAACCACTTGTTTTTGTTTTTCATCCAGTGACCTAAAAAAAAGAATTAAAAAGGCACATTGCGATTGGAGGGAAATAGTTACCGGTATAATAAGTGCATCTATCTGTCAATACTTATGTCAATTTATCTAATCACAAGGAATGTGTTTACCACCGTTGACATCCTCTCTGTCATTCTATATTCTCTATCTATGGATCTTACAAACAAGAAGAAAAAGATAAGAGGAATAAAATGAAGTAGCGCAATTTTGGTGTGCAAGAAGAGCAGGGGAGGTGCAGCAAGAGGAAGAGGAAAAGGGGAAGTAGGAGGAGTATGAGAAACAGAAGGAACAATACAAAGAGCAGTAGCAGAAGAGATGGGTGGGAGGAAGAAGAGGAACAGCAGCATAAGCAGGAGATGTAGATACTGTAGGGGGTGCAGTTGCAGACGGAGGAGGACATGCAGAATGAGCAGGAGCACGGACATGAACAGCCAATAGTCTACTAAAATGAGTACTATACCTTTGAAGGAGAGAGAGAGAGTATTACAATTGCCAGAGCTCATTTACGAGTACATGTACATGTAACAACCAGTCTTCACATACACATCAACAGTGAACACCTTCCTTCAGTGAGAAACATACTTATGATAGATCATAGATCTACATCATCTAGCTTTGTTTGATTTGATCACTGCCCACCTGTATAACCCATCCTGTCAGAAAAGGACCACATAGACTAGCCATCTTGTTCGGGTACTCTGTCCGACTTCAGGGCTTGCACTGTTGACATCACAACCTGCTGAGACAGCCTATAGAAAGCTATCCTCTACTGAACGGCTGTAGTTTCAGTTTCTGTTTGATTTGCGCCATAAAAATGGATGGCAGCTGCAAATGGCCAATCTTCGACACAGAAAATTTCAAGCTACCCCATTGCTTCAAAGGACTGAGAAAGATTCCTGTGTGCTTTTTTTTCCTACGATTGTTTTGATTGTGATACCTAATCCCCCTGCAACATTAACACATCTGTAGTCCCCTTTACTTCTTACTCTTAGTTCTAATGAGTTAATTCTACCATTCATTCAAAGGCAAAAAGAACCTGACCCCATGCAAAAACATTGTACATATAATTATGTATTAGAAATTTGAATCAGTTTCCACTGGGGTTGTTTTTTAGGTGGTATATCTAAAAATGAGTAATTTACATTGTACCTTTAACATGTTTGGATTTGATTCTCTTTTGTGTAATCCATGCTTTCTCCACTCTTTCCCTCCAGACAGGAAAAACCATCGGAATGGTATCCACAAACCTAAGTCTGTCAGATACCCTTCTATGAAAGGGGTAGGTACTCTTGTTTTGAATTAGACTGCTTGGAAGGTTGGCTGAGATCAAAAGTGGTTATTTTGAAGTTCACTTTTGTGTGTGTGTTGTAGATTGTAATTTGTAATTTTCCTTGCTTAACATAAATTTAAAAATTCATTGATTATTCACTTTTAAAATGTTAAAAATTACTGTTAATGTTGTTTACCGTGTCTTCTTGTTACTGTTAGTAAGTTGTTTCATATTTAGTTCTGAATATTTCTAATGTAGTCTGTTAAGAATCATGATTTAAGTTACATGTGTTACGAATACTTTATCAAGTCGTTACTAGTGCTTCGTACTTGGGCTAATTTTATTATGTACTGTTAAAAGTTTGTATTGAAAAATTAAATGCTATGTGAAGAAATGTAAATGACTAATAAAGTAACATGGATCCAGTACAGGTGAAATCCATCCAATTTGTACTCGAAGAACACCTTGAGTTCAGCATACGGAGAGAGAAAAATCAATATAATTTTCTTCTTATTAAATTGCCTTTCATCAAACAAAATTGTTTTGTGTCCAACCTCTGGAGCACTGTTTTCAGTGATGCCAGTTTTCAGCAAAAAAAAAAAAAAAAGATGGCATGTTACAGTTCAGTAAACTGTAAAGATATACAAATGTGTAATAGATATTTAAAGAATGGACCTGACAATTTTTGGGTTAAAAATGGTGATCCGGTTGGCATCATTGTGTTTTAGCAACACTGAGCTAGTTTATTGAATTGGGGGTGTATGATATAAATTTAAAGTTCTGTTTATATGCTGGGTCATTAAATTTTTTTTTCTTTTTTCAGGTGGATCCCAAGTTTTTGAAGAACCTCAAGTTCTCCCGTAAACACAACAAGAAGGCTGTTAAAGCATAAAAAATATCTGTTTGGAAGGGGGGAATGGGGCAGAATCCATTTTTGGTCTCTATTGCTTCACTGTCATATGATGAGAAATAAATTATGGAGAATAAAGATGGTTTCTATTTAAAACAGGTTTTGTTTCATTTTTCTTTATCAATAGCTGGTGATCTGCATTTTGAGTATTTTGTTGTCTAATAGTTTTCAAATTCTAAATCAATACATGTAGCTTTTTTTAGAACATGTATTGTAAAAAAAAAAAAACACTGTACAATTTTGTAGTTTTGGTAGTAGGCAAAGCTAACTTATTCATAGCAAGATACAATGTAGTTAAAAACAATGAAAAAGTTTCCACATGTGTATAAATATTGCTGAAAAAAAGCCTTTATCTTGCGCTATACATGTAACAAGTGCAATCTCATTGTGGCTTCCCAAAAGTTAAACGGGGAAAAAAAGGTGCCTGCCTTAATTTCAAATACAGATGGATATGATTAAGATAAACATTTTGAAGATGTTTATTTTATCCTGGATTTGAACCGTGACTCTAGTATTTAAAAAATAATTTTGTCCCTTCTAAACAGTTTGTGTAGCGCCATATCTTAAACTTAAAATTTAAACCAGCAGACCTGCAAACATTAGTTTGGGCGTAATTTATCTAAGTGCTGCAAATTACTCCCTAGGAGCAGCGCTTGCCGGGTTACTGCAAAGGCGTCAGTTTCTATCCACTGGTTCAGGTGTGGTCCAACAAAATAAATTTCATACAAATATAGGACATTGTTACCTAGCATATCGCAAGGTACTTTAGTTTTCTTATTCAATATTACCACAAATTTATAAGTTAAGTTTTATTGGTTAGCTTAACTATATATCGATAGTCAACTTTTTTAATATACTAGTACTAGGGTCTGGTTGTAATTTTTTGTAAGCATTGTGCCAATTGATCTCCATTGCAAAGCATAATAATTAATTTGCATTCATCAATAATGTGACAGTGGCTATTTTAAGTTAATTTCCATATTTTAATATCTTACTCTTAGTTAAATGTGATTTGAGCTAGACCTGCTCGAGGTTCTTATCTGATCGAAAGAGTAAATCACTTATGGTATATCTTCTACTTTGAAGGTATCGGCGAACGAGTTAGAGCATAAAATATATATATAAATAATATTTTAGTTCCTAGTATTAGTCTATTACTGAGCAATCAGTCACTGTGCTTGGTGAACAAAAATTAGTCCCTTCAAGCCATTTGAAGGGATAGATTATTACGGTATTTGTATTGTAGTTATTTAAATAGAATTGATTCTTTTTATACCATCTACAATGTACCAAATGTACCGTTTTACTTCAGTTTAGCTCAATTTTCAAGGAAGTTATGCTATTTTACCGTTCCTGGCTTATGGTGAAACTGAAAATCAACTCAAAAGCTGATAACCGCCTATCGGTATAAAAATTTCCCTATAAAAAAAAATTTTTAAATCTAGCCCCACAGTCACCACTCCTTGTAAAAGCTGATAAGTTGGCTTCGGCAGCCTCGGTTTTATCAGAATGGAAAAACAATTCTTATCGGCGCTCAAAACATGACTCACCGCGACTGCCGTCGCAGGATGTGTGACGCCATGTGCTGGACATAGCGGGGCAGGAACAAAATTGATCAGATTTTAGTACACCTGTGACATTACATTTTCTTTAGGTTGCTTTCTAACGGTATAAGGAAAATTCATCATCCTCAAGAAGATGCCAACAAAATGCGTGCACTAGTCCTAGTAGTAGCAAGATATGGGCCCCAGAGAAATAAAAATATAAGTTTAAAAAAATGACAATTGTAGCATTTTTTTTTAATCAACATAAAATGCTGGAACACCCTTAGAGTTTGATGAGTCATTTTAGTTTTTCTGTAGTATACATGTATTAAGCTATTGAAACAAACAAATAAAATATTAATCCACACACCAATGAAAAAAAAAAAGGTGAAATTTTATTACCTGACAAAAATCAACTCAAAACTCGCATACAGTTGCAAGACTTGCAAGATTTAGCAATGGTAGAGGCTCCAGAGAAATTATAAAAATAGTAACAAAAACAACACATATCATGTGTAATGAAACATATTGATGAAATAAATTTGTCACTGAATGTGATCTGTAGGTACATGGAAAATCAGATTATATAATCTGAAACCTAATCTAGAAAATTTAAACTGCATTATTGGTACATAAAGGCACCAATATTTGTTTTTGAATCTTGTAGATATTATAATATGCCAATCAAAACGTATCTAGCACTAGACGGCATGGCATCTCAGACCCCTCTACCATCGTTGGACTGGGGTAAAGACAATTAACAGACTGCATTCCAAGAATGGAGAGAGTTCTTAGACTCCTACTTTGTTTTTAACAAATTTAGGGAACAGGACAAGTACCACTATATTTTGCTCTCCTCTGGAACAAAAGGCAGAGAAGTTATACAGGCAGCAAACCTCACAGCGGAAACCAAAAAAGATCCTGCCAGCCTCTGGAACCTGTTTGAAAGCCATCTGATTGAAAAGCGAAACAAGTGGGTACAGAGGCTGGAGTTGAGTAATTTAAGCCAGCAGCCTGGAGACTCTGTAGATCAGTTTGTTGTCAAACTGAAAAACAAAGCAACAAAATGCAGTTTTTCTGTTGATGAGGCCAATGAAAGAATCACTGAACAGCTCATAAAAGGCATCCTCTGGAAGGAGCAAAAAAAGAAGCTGATAAGCAAAGGCGAGGACCTAACTTTACAAATGGCTATAGACCTCACAAAGAGATACGAGGCAAGCAACAAAAACCTGAATGAATATAATCAAGCTACAGACCTTAGAGTAGTTGAGGCAGTAGGCTTAAAAAAACCAAACAATTTTGGAAGCTGCAGCAGATGTGGGACGTCACACACAGCCAGAAATTGTCCTGCCTATACCTCCATGTGCAACAAATGTGGAAAAAAAGGCCACTGGGCAAAATTATGCCGCTCCTCTGGTACAACACAAAAACAAGACACCGCCCACCATAGGGGCAAACCCAGGAAAGTTTTTAATCAAGGGAAAACAAGGCGCGTGCATGAGGTTCAAGACGAACAAGATTTTCAAATCAGCACTATAAACAGACGAGATGAAATAATCACTAAACTTAAGATCCAAGCACCACAACTACAAAACAAGAAAGTAATGATGGACACTGGTGCCAATGGAAATATTTTGACTGTTCGTTCGCTAGTTCAACAGCTGTATGCAGACCCTGTTGACACACTGCAGAAAAGAAAAATAATGCAGCCCACAAAGACGAGACTGACGGCCTATAATGGCAGTTCAATAAAAAATATTGGAGAAATAACACTGAAACTCTATGACAAAGGGACAAGACAGTGGACTGACACAATATTCTATGTCTGCGAATCAGCTGGTCCAAACATTTTAGGGTTAGAATCATGCACAGCCCTAGGCCTGGTAAAGATAAACTGTCAGGTTAAAGCAGACAGCCCAGAACTGAAAGTCACATCTATAAAGGACCTTCACCAAGCGTACCCAGAGCAGTTTGATGGCATAGGAAACTTTGCTGGTAAATTCCACATCACCCTCAAAGACGATGTAATGCCAGTAGTGCATGCACCCAGGAAGTACCCAGTTCACCTCCACAAGGAGTTAAAGAATGAACTTGACAGAATGGAAGCCCTAGGTGTCATTGATAAAGTTCATATGCCAACTGATTGGGTGAACTCTGTAGCGTTCAGTAGAAAGCAGAACGGAAAGCTTAGAATTTGTCTTGATCCCAAAGACCTGAACAAAGCCATCAAGAGAACATACCACAAGACGCCGACATTAGAAGAAATATCTCACAAATTCTCTGGCGCAAAATTTTTCTCTAAAATGGATGCGCAACACAGATATTGGGCCACACACCTAGACGAAGAATCAAGTCTGCTTACAACATTCAACTCCCCATATGGACGCTAAAAATTCTTGAGACTACCATTTGGAATTAAAGTCTCTGAAGCATTTTTCAACAAACAATGGATGAAATCCTAGAACTGTGCAGGAACCTTGGGAATCTCAGATGATGTATGTGTATACGGCAAAACTGAAGAACACGACAAGAACCTCGATACTCTAATGAAAGTTTGCAAAGATAGAGGTTTGGTGTTCAACAAAGACAAGTGCCATATCAAGAAGGACCAAATAGAATTTTTTGGACTGATTTGGGACTCCAAGGGTGCACATCCAGATCCAAAAAAATGTGGCAACATCACAAAGAAACCGTCCCCTAAGAACATTAAAGAACTACAAGTACAACAGTTTTTAGGTCTCATTCAATACATGAGTCCATTCATTCCCAATCTTAGTGACCACACCTCAACCCCTGATGAGACTGGCTGTGGACCGCATCACACGAGCAAGCATTTGCGAAACTAAAGAACCTTCTTCATGAAGATATGACGCTGTGTTATTTCGACCCCAACGTCGAGACAACGATTGAGGTGGACGCCTCACTCACAGGTTTAGGAGCAGTTTTGTTTCAACACAACAAACCTATTGCATTCGCAAGCAAGGCACTCACTGAGACAGAACAACGCTACGCCAATATAGAAAGAGAGCTACATGTACTAGCAGTTGTTTTTGGATGTGAAAGATTTCACACATACATAATTATATGGAAAACCTGTCACAGTCAGGTCAGATCCCAAGCCTAACAACACTTACCAGACACAACAAAACACCATAATCTTATTAGCGTTATCTCTATATCATATGAGCAACATAGTGGAGCCAAAAAGTGGCCTAAGACTAGTTAGAGCTTTTTTCAAATTTGTTTAATTGTTAAATTTTGGATACTGAAAAAAAAAAGTCTTTTGAGAATGAGTCATTAATTTTAAAACACAAATTAATCTAAATTCTGTGTTATGAGCATTGAAAACATGTATTTGTAACTATAATACTTAAACTAATTAAAGAAAACACTGTGTAATTTGACAGAGGCAAGGCAATCAAAATAGAACAACTTTAACGGATGAACATTGTCAATTTATAAGCATAATTAACACGTTTTCATGTAAAGGAATTGCGTGATAAATTGGGTAAATCATACACTGATTAACTTTTTGTTAGAACATCAACAGTTTCTACTAAAGACTATCTGTCTTCTTGAAAGTTGCAAAAGAAAATAACAAAAAGTGTGGCATAATTTCAGCTTCAAATAAAATGAATACCACAGATGCATTTTATGTAAATTTGCCAACGCAGTTTCTGTTACAACTTTTGTGGAAAAAGGTAATAATGCATCAATGTAAGTATAATAATGGCAGTAGTGAAGTGGATTGGGGAGTAGAGAGCAGGGGTTAAAAAAAATCAATGGTACAAAAGAGGTGGGGGAATTAGTAAAAGTGCCATAAAAAATGAAATACAGGTGAGAGGGAGTGATACACACAGTACTTAATACTCAACTAGCTAAGAGGTAGAGACAGGATGATTGAAAATAACACGACTAGTCCTCATGGCAAGAAAGGGGGTTTCCAACTTCTACACACAAAAAAGATCAATCCTGAACTTTTACAGTCGATGCTTCAACTTCAAGTTCTACTGATCAACCAATCGATACTGGAGCTTTTGTCCAAACATCTTCTACGCAGTAGCTTGAATCACCCACATACGACTCTGAATTTGATTTCCTTCCAAATGGCTGCAATAACAAAGTAGAATGCGCCTCACCACCAAAAAAAAAAAAACTCAGAAAAAAATATTTTAAAAACCTTACTATTAATATTATGTTTGAATTCTAAACACGTTACTTTTTTAAAATCTTTTTCACTTGTTAACTATGTAAAATCTCAAGCAAAGTCACCCCATTTGAGACTTTTCCAAAACTGTCACTAAAAATTAAAATGATTCAAAACATTACTGTAAGATTCTGGTGCATAAACATAAAACATTACATGCAGGTGGTTACTAACTATGCCGAATGGTGTAATTTTTAATTCCTTTCTTTGTACGATACTATGTGTTCAGAAAATTGAAAAAGAGGCAAAGTCACAATGATCTATCAAATTTAGTCTATGGTCCTTTCATTATTGTTTAGATTTAAGTACATGTATTATAACTTTCACAGTGTCTACCATGACCACTTAAAAAAGCAAATTATTCATATGTACATTACTCTGTTAAAAAAATCATTTGACTCTGACCAAAATATTTTCTATGGGGAGTAGAATACTAGAAATTTTTTTTTCTTTTCCAAGGGACACAAAAGTTTAATGTTACTTAACTTTGTCTGATGTCGTTTTCCTTTTTAGGGGGTTCTTGGCATGATAAACTTTATGTTTGTAAAAAGAACCAGGATCTGCAAAAGAACTTCCACATAAATGGCAGAGGTATGGTTTCTCCCCAGTGTGAATTCTTGTATGGACTAAAAGACACCTTTTCCTGGCAAAACTTCTCCCACATGTTTCACATTTGAAAGGTTTGTGTTTCTCATGCTTCACCTTAATATGACGAAGCAAATTTCGTAATGAAGATAATTTTAAATCACATTGATTACATGCATAAGGTTTAATTTTTGTATGTGACACCATATGGGTTTCCAATTGAAGTCTTGCCATAAATCCCTTACCACATACTTCACACTTAAAAGAAAAATTTCCTGTGTGCACTCTCATATGATATTTAACAAGTGCTTCGGAAGAAAAATACCTGCCGCAAACATTACATGGAAAAGGTTTGTGTTTCACTTTAACTTGTTTAAGCCTAACTGATAATTTTTTTTTAAGAAACTCTTGCTCCTCCTTTGTAAGATCTTTATCACCTTTTTCTTTAAGCATGTGCTCTGTCATTTTATGAAATTTAAGTTTTGAATATAGAGAAAAACTTTGGCCACAGGTTTCACAGACAAACGACTTTTCACTTTTACTCATGTGCTGTTTTATGTGGTAGGTCTTGTACTCAATTCTGACTGTTTTTCCACAAATGTCACAAGTATACATGGGCACGAAAACTTTGTGCAGGTTCCGTTCTTCCTCTGTGTGTGTCATAAGGTGCGAGTTTCTGGCAACACAAGATCTAAACCATTTGCCACAAATGAGACACTTGTTACCTGCTTGGTGCTCACTATGATAACGAGATTTGTGACCATATAATGCACATTTTGAAAACAATTTCTCATGGCAAATTTCACATTCATAAGGCTTTTCACCTGTATGTGTGTTCATATGTTCTTTCAAGGTCTTTGCAGAACTCATACGTCTACCACAAAGATGACATGGCAACTTCTCAAAATGAGTTGCCTGGTGAAGCCGGAGACTTGCAGCACTGAGGACTGTCTTCCCACAAATCTTACAAGCTAGACTTTTGCTATGCCTCACTAGGTGTCGTATCAGGAATATCCGTTTATGAAAACGTCTGTGAGTGGGACAAATTGGGCAGTTCCAGATTCCGTCGGTACCAACATGAATATCCATATGGTCATGGAGGTCTTTGGTTTGAATGAATACTTTATCACATAGTATACATGTAATCTTGAGTGCAGGTGGATTGGGTGCTGGTAGGGTGTTTGCATGTGAATTGGGTGTCTGTGCGTTGGATGCCAGTAGGTTGGGCGCAGGTGGATCACATGCTAGTAGGTTTGGGGCAGGTGGATTGGGTGCTGGTACATTCAGTACAGGTGGATTGGGTGCCAGTACATTCAGTACAGGTGGATTGGGTGCCAGTACACCATGTGCCTGCTCCACGTGAAGCCTTAATAAAACTTTTGAACAGTACGTTTCACTACATGTTTCACATATATATTTGCCCTTGTTTTTTTTTCTTTCATTACATTTATGTTGGCATCTTAATTGACAATATTTTTCCTTGAACCTGCTTCCACAAATAGAGCAAACAAAAGGATCTTGATTTGGATGTTTTAGCTTGAAATGTTCTTTCAGTTTAAAGTAATCTTCACATTCTACCCTGCAGAAATCACACCGCAAGTCATTGGGTATAGAAGACTTCATGTTCAATGATGGCAATAGCTTTTTCCTTCTTTTGTCCAACCATCTGTCTGGGCTTTTTGTCATCTTAGTATTATGTTGATATGAAATAGGGCTGACATTCAAACTGACGCATTCTGTGTATACATAAAGAAAGAAAAAAACAAAAACAACATCAACAAGGCTTTTTTTTTTAAGATGAAATATTTCATCAATAAATCAAGATCTCAAATGAGCCATTTAAAAACTACCCAGATCTACCACTTTAAATACATTATAATTTATTATTTAAAGGATTCTTGCAGTGTGCAACTTACACAACAATAATTTAAAATTAAATGTATCCTTTTGTTGAAAATGAAGAGTAAAATTCAAATCACAAGCTTTGTTTCTTTTTGCAAAGTACCACTAATATAAAAAAAATGCAAAATAAGTGAAAGCAGGTTTACCATTGTTTCTTGTGTAGATTTGTATAGTGTATATTTACATTCATGTATGTATTCACTCACACACCCATGTGCAAGATTTAATAGTTAAAGGCAGATTTGGCGCTTGTATTAGTTTTAACTTAATCCCAAGCCTGCCATGCTTTTTCCTTACTGGTTGTGTTGGAGTCAGTATAATCTGTGACCAGCCAAGTCCTGAGTAACCCCCTAGGCCCCATAGCCAGATAGGAATTTTCTTGATACCTTGGAGACAGTCTCCCCATCACTAAGGCTAGCATGAGTCATACCAAAATTTGACACCTAATCAAAGTCATTAGTCAATAAAAGCAATGGAAAACACTAACTCAACAAAAACAAATTGAACAGAAAGAAAATGGACTCGGCCTCAGAACCCCATGTATTCTAAAACAAGTAAAAGTAACAGAAGATTGATGTATTATATGACCATACACTTTATCACTGATCAGTTTCACTTACCTTGCTTGGTATGTTCAGTGACTTTCTTTGAAGCAGCCGCAGAACCAGGTGTTGGGTGTGCACAGTCAAGAAGGCTTTCGACATCTGTCATCAATCCCTTAAGTTCTGACTCAAACTGCACAGTGAGCCGTTTCAGGTGGTCAAGTTCAAAGAAAAACCTTTTCACTGTTGAATCATTTTTAACTCCCGACAGACTTAATGTCCAGTATAATTTGGACATCTCTGAATAGAGTGTATTAATTTCAGGACCAACACTCAAAAGCATAGTCTTCAGGTGCTTTGCTTCCTTGCCTATTCTTTGAAAAATTTTTGTTTTCCTCTCACAGGGAGTATATGGCTTGAATTCAGGCAGGATTGCTGATAGAGACACTTCCCGCTGAATGTCATTCTCTTCTTGATTTTCATTGATATTTCCAACATTGAATAAAGTGTCTAGCTCTACGTTAGGTTGAGAAACACATTCTGACAGCATACTTTCATTGGTGGACTCAGCAGTTACTTCCATGGCTTCAAAACTATCACCTTTAACATTATTTTGTCTAAAATTCCTGAAGAGAGAGAAAATATTGATCAAATTTAAATATGTGAATGAATAACACTGGGTTTATTATAAATTGTTCATATTGTCACTGGAGCTAGCACATACATAGATCTTAGAAGATTTTGTTTTGTTTTGCATTAGCATGATTTTGTAATCATAATGTGTTTGTTAGATCAGAAAGATAGTTAAAATTAAAATGTGCACCAGTAACAGAAAAAAAAACATTAAACACTATCTAGTATAAGATCTTAAAAATTAATTACAGAGCAGTTCTGATCAACAGCCAAGGGTCCAAATGTTGTATACGTCAATATAATGTAAGAGAAATTCAATATAAATCTCTCATAACAACTCAAACAAAGATGACAAATCATATGAGTACTACGGCAAGGAACAATTGAATAAAATAATCTCATCTCACTACACAAAAAGCCGTCAGTGAAAATTCGGGGTTGGGTGCTAATCTCACCATGTTCATCAAACCATATCTTGCGTACAAACACTTCTAGCCACTGTTTACTAATAATATTATTGAATAAACTAATGACATTTGTAGAGGCAACTGCTACTCCTACTTCTAGTTCTTGTCTAGTTCTGACTAATTGTCCTTGCCTCAATTTCTCAAGTTTTTGCCGAGCTATTTCAGTGTTCAAGATTTTTATAAACCTACAACTACCATTCAGCTTAGCAATCTATTCACATTATGGTTCATTCTCCCTTCTACTCTAATCAACACATTACAGAAAAAGCAATAAAGTGATTAACATACCACAGGGACCCACTGGGAGAGAAGCAAAGACAGACATAATTTTAAGATACATGTAGTTTGCTTTGTAATTTGGCCTGTTTAACCTGGCTACTTGTAAGAAATTCATGTTGATAAGAGGAAATGGGGATAGAGATGGACACCAGTTCAACTACTTGTGTGGACATCTGAAGCACAAAAAAAGTGTTTTGAGTTTGTTTTCCAGTCTTCTTGTGGGTTTCGGAAACCCAGTCATAATTTTGAATGACAAAATTTTAAAAAAGGCAGATTTTGAATGGTTACATATTTAAATTATTTCATTGATTTCTTGTATTCTATCCGTACCAGGGGCATTCTTAACCTTCTCCTGTTTTTATTAGGCAGCACCCTCTTGGATTCAGCTTCCTGGTAAGTTTGTAAGTACATGTACATTCTTTCAGCCAAATGCGGGCTTGGCAGAGGGGTTAAATAAGAAAAGCCTTGTAACTCACTATCTATTTCTATGAGATATGAAATCACGTCCAGTTGTATTTTCTAAATTGTAATGAAGATGTGGAAAATGCATTTTCGCTATTTTATTTATAAAGTGATGCTTCCGAGTATTTTTTTAGATATTAAATCAAAATAAAACAAACATAAATCAACACCCACACATCACCTATAACTTAGTGACAGAAAAAAGACAGTCTTGGGGGAAAAAGACAAAGACAAGACAAGTAAACAATATGACTTGTACGAGTTAGGAAGAGTCCAAATTACGTTTCTTGATATTTTTTTGTTCTCATGTATAAACATACAGACCCCACACTCTCTCTGTCTTCCCAAACCCACCCCCTTCTCCTTCGCTGACTTCCCAAGATACAAAATCTAGTGTCAAGTTCTTATTTCCATGAAATCAAGGAAAATTATCATCACCTAAATTCATCTAGATTCCTATAGATCTAGATCTAGATCTAGTGCAAAAAAACTAGATTATTAGTTCTACATCTACATCTAGCTAACAATTAACAATTATTGCTATTTTAATTTAAATATTATTGTAAAACCCTACTACAAGTTAATACGAATCTATATTCAAGATCCAGATCTAGCTAAATTGAGCTAGATTTTAAAATGGATTAATTTGCAATTAATGGATTAATTTGCAATAAGAAATAACTAAATCTAGATCTAGTACCGTGTATTATAAATTTAATTAAAAGTAAATCATCTAGCTTCTTGATCCGATGTAACTTCAGTCAGCTCTTCCCAGTGATATTCTATATATCACACAATTAAGTTTTTAAATAAAGAAAAAGAAGAGTGTTGGCATTGTACAAAATTTATAGAATATTACCAAGATATATAGATCTACATGTATTGTACGTTTATTATATATAGATCTAGATATAATTATAAACATGTAGTAAGCTTACAATTTGCAGAAACTCAACACCAACAGTCACTTTTGCAGGATTGCCAGGTATTTTTTTCACTCGGATGCCAAATTCGCAGCTTGAAAAGTTAGGTGTCAAAAAGTGCCAGATTTTCTTTATCTACAACAAAACTTTATATTGCATGTAAGCTTGCGATCTCACGGTGTCTATGTGTCGGAGAGGGTGGGCAGAAAGAAAAGAGGGCCGAACGCCACCGACCCTGAGTCCAGCGCAATAGCTACACAATAATGGGCATATTCTGCAAACCCTTTCATTTGAGTTTTCTTGATGCCTTCCCTAAATGGAAGCGTCTCCTTGAGAACTGATGACCCCTTGAAAACAGGCTCAGACGACTCGACCAGAACATCTTGTCTGTATTGTACTTCTATTGTGCTCACCTTTTCCTCACAGAGATAAAAGAAATGCAAATTCTCAAACCTGATCCTGTCCAGTTGGTTTTAATACTTTCAGAGGACTAAGAAGGCTAAATCCAGCAAACATGTTCTCAGAGATAAGTAGGCGGTCTTCAACTTGATGCAGAGCTTCCTTCTTCCCACTTCTGCTTCTTTGTTGCCCTCAGAAACTTTCATCAAGTACTTTTCACACTCGGATACAAACGTGTACCCGAGCTAACAACTTCTCATTTTTGTCCCAGAGGACTGTACAGTCTAGACGCAGGCTCCTGTGGAATGTATTGGGCTCCTTGGTCAACTCATGGTGATCTGCATTGCGTTGATACGTTCAAATTCCTGCATTAAAAGCGGTGGAAAGATTTTGTCTTGTAACATATTGTACCGAGCCGTAAAAAGGAAAATAAAAAGCATCCACTTATCTGCCTCAGAAAATAAAACCTGCCAAATATCTGCCTAACCGCCAAACCATTTTCCCTGCCATTCGACTTATCAAATTATTTTTTTTTAAACGGGCTTTGGCAGAAAATCTGCCAAATTGGCAACCCTGACAGAGGGAAAAAAAAGTGAAAAAAATTCAAGATGGCTGATTATTAGCTAAGTAATTATTTATCTTTTCCTTGTTCAGTGTAGTGATTGTACTTGTAATTATGTATTTCTTATGCCCAAACTAAATGAATAAAGGCCCCTCGCCTTCAACATTTTGGGCGCATTACAACTCAGGTGTTTTATAAAACGCACTCATGTAAGTTATTCCATTAAAAAAAAAAATTAAAAAATAATGTAGATCTAGATTTCTAGACCTAGATTAGATCTAGAACCTAGATATCTAGATCTACTCTAGATCTAGATTTAGACTAAAGTCTAGATCTAAATCTAGATCTAGAGTAGATCCAGATATCTAGGTTCTAGATCTAATCTAGGTCTAGAAATCTAGATCTAGATCTAGAATCTAGTCTAGATCTAGACTAGGCTAGATCTGTTTAAGGTGTTTCGTCTTCTTCTTCAATATTTCTGCTCAAATTCAACATTTAATGATTTTAAAATTGAATTCTTAGTAGGTTTAATTACTTCCAGGTTTGGTTCACAGGACTAGGATCTAAATCTCTATCTAATAGCCTATTTTTGTGAAATAATTATTATTACGAAGTGGGTGCTCACCTGGCAGTTTGTTTTGGGGAAGTTCGGCTTTCTGATGCACTTCCACTTCAAGCAGGCAGCATTTTGTCCCTTGAGGTGAATCAAGTTTATAGAGACAAGTTTTTTCGGCTTTCTTCACGCGAACTGCATACTGTGGAAGTTTGACTTTCTGAATGCGAACTGTGTAGTGTCTACCATACCCAACGGCCTTATTTTTTTTTATTAATTTGTATGTAGTTTTTCCCAGATCTAATCTTGATCTCGATCTAGATCCTAGAGATGGGATTGGGTTGGGGTTGGGTTGAGTTGGTTTAACGTCCAACAGCAGCACTATATAGGCTATATTGTGGACGGGCCCCAAGATGGATGTCTGACACTTTTCATGTGCTGCCACACACATGACTCCTGTCTCAGCCGGTCACATTATACTGAGACAGGAGTCATGGTATCCCCGCCCTGTAGATTAACACTTATCAGAGAAGATCATCTAGAGACATTTTAAGCTTCCATGAGTTATTTAATCTAGAAAATTTTGAGATAGAAATACAATAATTATTAGAATCTATTACCTAGAACCTCATGGGTATAAATTGATTAATATATATTCCTAAGCCAGTATTCTTTAGACCTGCATTCTGTGCTTGTGATACTTAGTGTTGAAAACAAAACTTGAGATGTGTTTATCAAAATCTAAAATCTAAGCGGCAGTACATGGGATTTCATGGTTTTAGAGTTATAAATAGAATAAAAACAAATTTATACGTTTTCTTTATTTCCAGAGCTGAGAGTGACACCAATGAAGTGGTGATGTGATACAATGTACATATAGGTACAAAAACAAAAGAAAAAAAGATATGTCAGAGATCAGACTGTCTAGACAGTTTCAGACTAGATGTAACAGCTCTCAAATTTTGTTAATAAATCCACATAATCTTGCCATAGACTCCATTATTATTCGCCTAGCAATTTATAAAGACCTGGACTTGACTAGTTGTAGTTGAGCTGGTTTAATTCCCAACATCAGCGCTCTATTGGCTATATTGTGGATGGGCCCATGAGACTGACATCTGACAATTTTATGTGCTGCCACACACGAGACAGGGCGGAATAGGGCTTGAACCACGGACCTCCTGTGTTGGAAGCTGCTGTTTTACCCCAGGGTTATCATGCCCCCCTGGACTTGACTAGACACCAATACGTGTCTTCTTCTCTTTTCAAAGCACATCATAACTCATCCTGGTTTTTCTTATTTTTTTTTTCAACATCCTCTACTTCAATAAAATCTAGATCTAAATCTCGTTAAAAAATTCCTTCCCAGATTGTAAAACTACAAAGGCCTAGATGTAACCTTAAAAATAACGCTTAGATAGCCTCTTATTCACAAATAAAAAACAGACAAGGAATTCTTTTCTTTTATCCAAAGATCTCACTAATTTTGTTTGTTTATTTTTTCGCTTGCCGAAGAGACAAACTTGAAAAATCAAAAAATCCTTCACATTTTGATGAAAATTCATGAACTGCATCAAAATGGTAAGAAAATTGCCCTTTGCTGGATCCCCAGCCATGTATGAATTGAAGGAAATGAAATGGCTGATGAGCTCGTCAAGATCGGGCTCAAACTGGAACCTACAGATACCTGCATCAGATGCAAAGCCAATAGTACATAGGTTTATAAAAGAAAACTGAAAAGTGCGATGGAACAACCTGAAAATCAACAAACTACACTGTGTCCAACCACATTTAGGTCACGGGGCAGGAGTGTCAGGAGAACAGGTGGTACTCGAACATTCTTATCTTACTCACGCCGTCTTACTGGGAGATGAAGAGCCTCCATAGTGTCATACCTGCAACTGTCAATTATCCATAAGTCACATTCTGGTTGAGTGCCCGCTTTTTTACTGGGAAAGAAATCTGCTAATATATATATATAGATAGCCATTACTGTGTTGACATGCAGTGAAAATAAACTCACTTTCTCACTGCTGAGCATTTCTCATTGTAAGAGCTTAAATCGCTTGGTACTGGTAGACAAACTAAAGATGTATGTTCTGTAGTAATGTAACTATTTGTGAAATTGCATTCCTTTAATTACTAAAAAGACTAATACAGAAAATTGCATCCCGGCAATATTTTTTAGTAGCGGTGTAACAAAGTGTGAATCTAAATCCATATAAATAATTATAATGTTGTAAACACACTGAAGATCCAAACATACAGATCCAACATTCAATATTCAAGGAGAACAGATTGTAGAAATTTGACCCTTGAATCCAGGAGTTGAAGAAGTCCCATCAGAGAAATCACCCTTATAGCCTACTAAATTATTTGAAGTGAGTGCCTATTAAATTTCTTTCTTTGTGACACTCTGTTTGCAGGCAGTCAGACGACATGGCCGAGGTGGAGAAGGTGGACTTCACCTACGCAGATGCAGATAAGCATGAGTTTGAGATGGCTGGTGAGTTCTGCATTGTCATATTGTTCAAAGATTAAAATGGTTTTCCTCATATTAATTACTGTACAAAGATATTTGATTATGGCATGGTGATCATCATCATCATCATCATCATCATCATCATAATAATAATATATGGCTTTTATTTAGCGCAACACCCAAGACAATGCCTGGCTCAGTGCGCTGTACAAAGTGTTTAAAATGACAATGAACGTACATTTAATATATAAATAATAATTTAAATATCATTATCGTAGTGATTAAGAATACAGATAATAAAGAACTTTCATTTTATATATAAATATCATTATCGTAGTGATTAAAAATACAGATAATAAAGATCATTCATTTTATATATAAATATCATTCTCGTAGTGATTAAAAATACAGATAATAAAGATCTTTCATTATATATATAAATATCATTATCGTAGTGATTAAAAATACAGATAATAAAGATCTTTCTATTTATATATAAATATCATTATCGATAAAATGGTTTTCCTCATATTGATTACTGTACAAAGATATTGGTGAACTAAAAAAAAATTCATGTTTCAGTTAGAGGAATCAAGTGAATGTTGATTGTTGAGAGTTAAGAATTAATTTGTTTTACCTTAAAATTATTGTTTTAATCAAGATTTTTTATTTTAATATCCACCACAGAGTTGTACAGCTACACAGAGGAGCCAGACTTTGCTACAAACCAAGTGTGCTTTGAAGAAGCAGCCAAAGCACATGGTAACACTATTTTTGATATTATTCCTGTATTTTTTTGTTGCAAGACTTGTTTTTAAAAAGTGTAAAACCAAACATACATGCCAGCTTTAAAAGTTACCTTTTGACTCATAGCATCATGTATGACAAATGGTTTTCTTTTTCTTTTTTTTTTTTAATCATTTTGATTCTTTTTGTTACAATACAAAAATAGGACGAAAAGACTGATTCTCCTCTCTCTTTTTTCTTAAAAAAAAAAAAAAAATGTCAGGATTTGAAAAGTGGACGTCTCTGTCAAGGACTGAACAGATGACTTTTGTGGTTAGTGTGCAAGATGACTTGGAGGTCACAGAGAAAGAGAGAAGAGTCAAGGCCATCCAGGCTCTGCTCTATCTAGCCCAAGGTAGGTCATCCTGGCATGAAATTTCTTTTTTTTAAACCCTTTTGAGACTGAGCCATTTTTTATGTTCCCTAAAAACATTAATTAAGAAAGTTTTTTTTTTTTTACCAACAATTTTCATAATGTGAATGTTGTGGCTGTGAAAAGAATTATAAAAAATATGTCTTTCGGTAATTTTTACCAAATAAGTAATGGTCTGAATTATTGCTCCTAACAAAGTAAAATTACTTTTTGTGAAATGTCATTCCTTATATCAAACTCTGAGTTGGAAGGCAACTCTTGAGCAATACATTGTGACATTGTTTTCTAGGTGTCTATGGAGAATGCAGATCTAGAGGACATATGTATGAAGTGAGCAGAGAATGTGTGCTCCTCTACCTAGAGCTTGGCCTTTATACATCTCTTGTCCAGCTCCTTGCCATGGAAGTCGAGTAAGTGCTTCCTATGTTGAAAATTTTATAGTAACACCACTATTACAATTTGAATCACCTGTTTGTTTGAAAGTTCACCCATTGCACCAAAAAAACAAAAACAAAAACAAAACAAAATAATTATATATGTAAACAACTAATGACTACGTATGAGAGATTTGGTTTGCCATAGACTCCATTATTATTCGCCTAGCAATTTATAAAGACCTGGACTTGACTAGTTGTAGTTGAGCTGGTTTAATTCCCAACATCAGCACTCTATTGGCTATATTGTGGACGGGCCCATGAGACTGACATTTGACAATTTTATGTGCTACCACACACGAGACAGGGTGGGGATAGGGCTTGAACCATGGACCTCCTGTGTCGGAAGCTGCTGTTTTACCCCAGAGTTACCATGCCCCCCTGGACTTGACTAGACACCAATACATGTCTTCTTCTCTTTTCAAGGCACATCATAACTCATCCTGGTTTTAATTTAATTTTATTTTTTTTTCAAACATCCTCTGCTTTAATAAAATCTAGATCTAAATCTCATAAAAAATTTCTTCCCAGATTGTAAAACTACAAAGGCCTACATGTAACCTTAAAAATAACGCTTAGATAGCCACTTATTCACAAATTAAAAAAGACGAGAAATTATTTTTTTTTATCCAAAGATCTAACTAGTTTTGTTTGTTTATTTTTTTGCTTTCTCCGGTGAAAGCGGTCGTAGAGACAAACTTGAAAAATCAAAAAAATTTGCACATTTTGAGGAAAATTCATGAACTGCAGCAAAATGGTAAAAAAATTGCTCTTGGGTGGATCCCCAGCCATGTATGAATGAAGGAAATGAAATGGCTCATGAGCTCTCAGGCTAGAAAATGAGAACAGGTGGATCGAGACTTGGACATTCTCATCTGACTCACGCCTTCCTACTGGGAGATGAAGAGCCTCCACAGTGCCACACATGCAACTGTCAATTATCCATAAGTCACATTCTGGTTGAGTGCCCGCTTTTATACTGGGAAAGAAATCTGCAACTTGCTTCCAGACCATTAGAGAGCATATTTACATGTTAGTCCTCAGCGCTCCTGAGATATTTGAAGACCTTGGTGTGCATAATCAAATTCAACTGTGATTATCCTACACATGGATCTTTTTGTATATTTTAACCAACCTTTTTATGCACAATTCTGATGCTTTTACCGCTCAGAGAGATAAAGGAGTCACTGTTGCCAAATAATGTATTAATTGTCTCAGGAAATCATGGGCAAAATATAGGAATTACCGTGTTGACATGCAGTAAAAATAAACTCACTCACTCACTGCTGAGCATTTCTCATTGTAAGAGCTTATATCGCTTGGTACTGGTAGACAAAATAAAGATGTAAGTTCTGTAGTAATGTAACTCTTTGTGAAATTGCATTCCTTAAATTACTAAAAAGACCAATACAGATAATTGCATACCGGTAGTATTTTTTAGTAGTAGTGTAACAAAGTGTGAATCTAAATCCATATAAATAATTATGTTGTAAGCACACTGAAGATCCAAACATACAGATCCAGCATTCAATATTCAAGGAGAGCGGATTGTAAAAAGTTGACCCTTGAGTCCAGGAGTTGAAGAAGTCCCGTCAGAGAAATCACACTTGTAGTCTAATAAATTATTTGAAGTGAATGCCTATTAAATTTCTTTGTGACACTTTGTTTGCAGGCAGTCAGACGACATGGCCGAGGTGGAGAAGGTGGACTTCACCTACGCAGATGCGGATAAGCATGAGTTTGAGATGGCTGGTGAGTTCTGCATTGTCATATTGTTCAAAGATTAAAATGGTTTTCCTCATATTGATTACTGTACAAAGATATTAGTGAACTTTGATCATCTTTAAAAAAAAAAAATTCATGTCTCAGTTAGAGGAATCAAGTTAATGTTGAGAGTTAAGAATTAATTTGTTTTACCTTAAAATTATTGTTTTAATTAAGCTTCTTTATTTTAATATCCACCACAGAGTTGTACAGCTACACAGAGGAGCCAGACTTTGCTACAAACCAAGTGTGCTTTGAAGAAGCAGCCAAAGCACATGGTAACATAATTTTTTATATTATTCCTGTATTTTTTTGTTGCAAGACTTGTTTTTAAAAAGTGTAAAATCAAACATACGTGCCAGCTTTACAAGTTACCTTTTGACTTCATAGCATCATGTAATGTATGGCAAATGGTATTCTTTTTTTTTTTTTTTAAATCATTTTGATTCTTTTTGTTACAATACAAAAATAGGACGAAAAGACTGATTCTCCCTCTCTCTCTTTTTTCTTTTTTTTTCCTTCTTTTTAAAAAAATACTTTGTCAGGATTTGAAAAGTGGACGTCTCTGTCAAGGACTGAACAGATGACTTTTGTGGTTAGTGTGCAAGATGACTTGGAGGTCACAGAGAAAGAGAGAAGAGTCAAGGCCATCCAGGCTCTGCTCTATCTAGCCCAAGGTAGGTCATCCTGGCATGAAATTTCTTTTTTTAAAACCCTTTTGAGACTGAGCCATTTTTTATGTTCCCTAAAAACATTAATTAAGAAAGTTTGTTATTTTTACCAACAATTTTCATAATGTGAATGTTGTGGCTGTGAAAAGAATTATAAAAAATATGTCTTTCGGTAATTTTTACCAAAAAAAATAATGGGCTGAATTTTTGCTCCTAACAAAGTAAAATCACTTTTTGTGAAATGTTATTCCTTATATCAAACTCGTTTCTGAGTTGGAAGGCAACTCTTGAGCAATACATTGTGGCATTGTTTTCTAGGTGTCTATGGAGAATGCAGATCTAGAGGACATATGTATGAAGTGAGCAGAGAATGTGTGCTCCTCTACCTAGAGCTTGGCCTTTATACATCTCTTGTCCAGCTCCTTGCCATGGAAGTCGAGTAAGTGCTTCCTATGTTGAAAATTTTATAGTCACATCACTATTACAATTTCAATCATATGTTTGTTTGAAAGTTTACCCATTGCACCAAAAAAACAAAAACAAAAACAAAACTAAATATATATGTAAACAACTTTTGAAAAATGTAATGACTACATGAGAGATTAGGCTTTATTCAATTCAAAGCTGCTTTTTTTTTTCGATATGCAGAAAAACTTTTTTGTTTTTGTTTTTGGCCTTGTCTTTCAAAACAATTTTATTGGTTATCGTTGAATTAAATTTTATTTAAAAAAGAAAAAGGGCATTAACTTAAGCCCATAAAGTGTAATAACAAAACATAATAATGAAAGCAGACTTCCCAACAAAAAGAAATTGACATTGACCGAATATATAAGAGTTGATATTTCAAAATTAAAAAAAACAACAAATGCATGCAATAGTTCATTGAATTGATTAAGAATGTCTGCAATAATTTTATATTGAAAATTGTGTGTTATGTTAATGTACAAAATAGCAATCGTGAATTTAAACCCAATAAAGGGAAATCATTAAAAAGCAGTCATGATATTATATTTGTAAATGCAATATACGTTTTGATATACTTAGAAAAATATATACTCGTTAGTATGCAGTTGACATTCATAAATCTGTATATGAAAAGGAGGGAAGATCAATTTTCTTAAATTGTTAAGATGACTACAAAAGAACACAAAGTAAATTTCATTATCAACATCATCACCATCGCATGGAAGACATAAAGGAGACTTAGATATTTCTTAAAGGAAGGCTTTGTGTTAAGATGAGTGTTAAATTCTACATTGCCCATCATTCTTAAGTGATAATGAAGTAAAATTAATTGGTATTTAAGATGGGTGTACCATTGCTGTCCATCGTTTCTTTTCTCTCTATGGAAATGTAGGGTTCAATTTCATAATCTCTGCAGACAATTTGTGCCTTTTGTCAAATAAAAAATGTACTCTTTCAGGAACAGCGCAACAGCTTTGATGGCTCTGAGAAAGCCAGCTGTTTCCATCACAGACAGCAAGGAACTCAGGTGAGTTAAAATTAATTAATTTTTTTACGAAGTGCATTTTATTCTATAACCCTCATTTGAGCTGCCTGTCTAAAATACCCTTTAGATGGCTTGATCGCTATGCTGTTTATTTCGATCTATTTTGGACAACAATTACCTATCCAACAATATCAATATATATATATATAATCTATATCATTTGGCAAAACTAACTTTTTTTTTTACTAAATTAATCGTAGACTGGATAAATTGTTTACTTCTTGGTGGGATTTGGATTAAGATAACTCATATCCATAGATATTAATGCCTTATACTTGCAAGATCTAAATTTTATCCCAGCGGTCAAGTGGTAAGAATAAATTTGGCACTTTTGCAAATATCAAAACTTTCAAATGCTAGATTTAGAGAGAGTTTTCAAAAGTCTATTCCTGTTTCATCACTTTTGAATATATCTGTTATATTGGGGCTAATACTTAAAGGCCACCACCTATAGTTATTTGAGAAATTGATTGAAATTTTTTACTGTTTATACTAGCTCTGACGTTCTTTTAAGAGTATGTCCTCTTTAAAGATTAACTATCCCATTTTCAGGTACATCTTGAATATACTTTACATCATGGTGGAAACCTCTCGCACTTGTGATGTAGGGCGTGATGCGAGTGACCAACTTTCTCAGAAACTAATAGAGGCACGAGAAATGTTTAAGGATGAATTAGGTAAGTGTTAAGCTGGGGTAAAATGGAATATTAAAAAGTTCATTGGTTTGAATGGGTAGAGAGGTGCCAGATGAATTAGAGGGTCCAAGGCTCAAATCTTGTTTTATTGAGAGTGAAGCTTCTCTCTTTGTTTAATCTCTCCCAGTTTTTCCCGAGGATCCTATATAATGCCAGATCAAATCTGAGTTCATGGACCCATCTGTATGTATAGAACTCATCAGGAGATTTTGGTTTTGTAATGATAATCAGTTTGAGTGCAATTTCAAATGCACATTTAATCTCTTGCTGTTATTTCAGGTCTGGCAAATTACCATATGAATTTACATGATTAAGTTTGTGCATTTGAGTATGCAGAAGTATGGTAGAACATACACAAAACTTTATTCCTTGTTGGTGTGTGTAAAGGTGGAAACAAATGGTCAGAAAAGGGTAAACATTGTGTTGTATGTAATTACAAAACAATTTGTAATAAATTTATAGTATTGAGGACTCACTGTAATTTCTGTCACAGACAAAATATAAATATACTCACAGTTAAATTCTAAAAATGTAGCTCAGCTGCTCTGCGAAATAAAGATAGATCTATGAATTTCTTCCTTTATGGTCATATTTACAAGCTTTCTTATGTGTGTTTCAATTTTCTAGTTCAACCAATTTTTGGCGAGGATCCCCTCTCGGTGCTGCTGTTTACCATGGTGACCAGATTCTGTAGCGGCAGTGCCCCACACTACCCCATGAAGAAAGTGCTGCTACTTTTATGGAAGGTTGTTTTGGTACGTTCTAGAAAGCGTCCCAAGAAAATTCCGGAACGAAAAGAACTTTTTGTTTTGTGATATGAAGCAAAACATGTTTTTTTGTAACTCCTGTGTCTATGTGGGTGGACTGTCATCAATTAAAAAGAAAAACTAATGAAGATCCATAAATCATTTAAACTATGGTTTGAGAATAAATTAATTACAAGGGGAAGTCTAATTTCCTCCTTTTATGTACTTGCCGAAGGCACTTACTTAAATTTTATTTTAGTAGTGTTTTAATTAATTTTTTTTAAATCCTTTTCTTCCTCTTTTTTCATTTTATTGTTTCATGTTTTTGAAGTGTCCCCTAGTGGAGAAAAAGCAATTGTCAACCATATGTTAATCATTGCAATCTTTTCCATAATGTTTTTTCTTGTTTTAAAAAAAAATTCTATCTGATGACAAACTCTTTTACATTGACGAAAAAGATTAAAGATTTTAATGTGACGGTTGCCTATTAGGCACTTTACAAAATTACGTCAGTTAAAAAAAAAAAAGTAAAAGTAAACTTATTCTGTACGTTTTATTTTATATGTAAAGCTAACACTTGGGCTTATTCCTTAGCAGTTAACTGGTCTAGGATGGTTATAATCCATATGCTAGTGATCATTGTTACCAGTACAGGAAAAAAATCCAAATGCTCAAGGCAACACACAAGAGCATATTTACATATTTTAAAATTGTATCAGTTTACGAAGACTCAAGCATTTTGATTATTTCATCAAAGTTTAGGATATGCCATTCATTAAAATGTTCGCCACTGCAAATTATTGTTAGAGAGGTATTTTAGGATAAGTTACAAACCTGATGGACTGTGATACTATTTAAAATGCCAGCCTTTGAGAAATATTCATTATCAAGCTTATATATCTCTAGTAAATTAAATTCTCATGATATAGACATGATACAACTAAAATGTAAAAAAAAAAAAAAACATAAAAATGATACATTGATGCTGTTGGTCAAAACTAGCATCCATTCGTATGCGATTATGCTTCAAATTGAAACTTTCTATTCTCTTTTTACCTAAATGCCCTTTATATAGAGCTCTTAAAATTGACCATCTGTTTTTCATTGTTTTATCAGCTTACTCTTGGAGGGCTCATTGACTTAGAGCATCGTAAAAACGATGTGCGAGAAAGCCACGGCCTGCCGAGACTTGCGGAAGACATGTACACAGTGTGTGAGACGATGAGGCCAGCCTCCCCACCCGCCTCCGCAGCCGATCTCATCGAACACCAAGTTCCAAGGCGCAGCCTGCGAGCTGGCAAGAGGGTGAGTGAGATAACAAAAAAAGAGAGATGCCTTGATGGGTGATAAACCCAATTACAGCTTCTTTTGGAATACACAGAGCTGCCATCACTTTGCAACTCTTTTTTGCCTAAATTTTTAAACGTTGATGGCTAGTTAGGTTGGGAGCTGTGCATGTTGACAGACATTTGGAAAGGTGTATACATGTCTCTCCACTGAGTTCCCTTTTCACTCACAAATAGATAATAGCTCCCTCAATGAGCACTTGTAGTTTTGATATTCAAGAGGATTCAATTTTTTTTTAAATATAATTTTACAAGGAACACACTTTTGTGAAGAAATCCTCATGACTGTCTGTTGTGAACTGAGAGTGGACTAACCTTAGAATGGTGTCTGGTATCTTAGCAAAGTGGCATCTGTGTGTTGTTTCAGTATCTTAACACTAATAGTTTCCTAATAGAAAACCACCATAGGTCTACCTGTAACACAAAGGGAACAAAAACTTGTTTGTGAAGGGTTTTAGAAGTTTCAGCGAACACCTTTTATTCTTTCCCCATCATTCTTTAATCAAACTTGTGAGATTGGTTCACAACTAAACTTTATAGTCCAAACATTTTATTTGATTTATTTACATTTTTTTAAAACACAGGAATAATGGAGACTAAAGCAATTTCAGTTAATATCTTGTGTTTAAAAAAAAAAAAAAACACACACTCTGGGCAGATCCTTATGGCTTCATTTTATCCGACTTCATTTTATCTCAGCGGGGATAATTGATGATTTACTCTAGGAAAAAGGCATGTTTATTAATAACTAATTGGGTTTTTTTTTTGTCTGAGTCTTGTTTAAATTATTTTTCCCCGGCATAGGAATAGTTCTATTGTGTCATCAATTTGTAATTGTGCACTTAATTGCCCTATACAATTTAGAATAGAATGTTTTTTTCTTTTTGTAGTTGATTATTCATTCTTTCCATTACATAGCTGCTTGTATCCTCCCTGCCACACCAAGTGTGTACTCTCAATCCTCATTCCCAAATTTAATTTGTTTTAACCCTTTGCACAGCTTTAATTTGTAAAATTAAAGCGGACAGAATTATTATTGATGAACTATTAAGCTTTTTTGTAATAATAATTAAAGCTTTTGTCTTATATATTTTCTGCCAAATTCAATAGAATCTGGAAGATTTGTTTGATTAAATATTATGTAAAGGGAGAAACTTCCTTTTTGTTTTGTCATGATTAGACTTTCAGAATTAATTATTTTGAACATGTTCTCATAAGCTTTTTTACCATTTAAGTTGATAAAATGTTGATCATTAAGTTAATAAAATTCTGACTTAGATTTGTATGTTCATGTCGTATGTGTGGTGCTTCAGGATAAACAGATCAAATTAGCTAAGAAATCCTTTTTTTCTTACCTTGGAGAGCGTCTGCATTTATGATTCAGAAATTCTGACGACATAAAATGTGTAGTGGCCAAAGAAAAGCACGGAATTGAAGCTTTTTATTTTTGGTTTTGACGTATGAAGAAAACTTGGCTCTTTTTCTTCTCCATTCCTTAGTTTAAGTCAATCTGAGAAATTTAAAGAGTGAATTAAACAACATGAACTAAAGTTTAAGAATCTGGTAGGAAAAGGAAAATTATACTTTCCTTCTTTTCCTCCCTTTTCCTAGGCTTTACACAATGTTTTATCCAGAAACAAACTTATAAAGGAAGTGGTTGAGATGGCTAAATATGAAATGCTTGGGTGGGTGAGAGGTTTGTGATACTGTAATCCTGGAGCACCAGACATTTAGGTTTTTGTTACCTTTTTAAAACTTTTTTTCATGTGTAAATGCGTTGTGCCAATGATGCCCATGCCCGAAGCCTGTTGGTCCAACCACCTCGGTTCAATCAGCCACACCAAGCCTTTAGTCTATTGCCACCCAACCACCACCACCACCACCACCTTTTCTGTTACCTCTCCCCCCTTTCTAGCCCCTCTCATTTCCGTCTTCCCTGCACTGTTGATTATTTCCCCTCTCTTTTCTCTGGAAAAAAAAATGTTTTAGTAGCACTGCGAATGCCTTTTGTTATTATTATCATTATTATTTTTCTTTTATTTTGTAGTACTGAGTGGTCTTTACTCTTGTCCTGGTAATTTTATCCAACTTATGGTTTGTCTGTTTCACAAACCAATGCTTAATTTTGGTGCGGCACATGCCTCAGCTACCTTTTGATTTTACAGCTTGACAGCTTTGTTGTGTGGAGTGTCACTCACTTTCTTTCCTTTTATTAATGAAACTTACAAAAACTGTTTCCCTGAATGTTTCCAACTCTCAGATGAACTGGGTTTTTATTAACAATGGAGAATGAATAAAACACTTTTGTTATATCAAGTATATTGATTTATGTATCTTCGAGTGCAGTGGCTACTCCTCTTTTACCAATCTGTGGAAGATAATCTCTTGTGAATGTGTGTAGCTGTTCACTTTTTAATATTTGGTTTTATTAGATCTAGAATCTGCAGTTTATCGTTTTAATTTTGCCCCCTGTTATTTTATCAAGTCTGTGCCAATCTTTTACTACCTAGGTTTTTGGGGAACATTTTTTTAATCATCTTTATTTTCAAATGTATTCAGTTATTCCCTGATATTTTTGTTCTGTAAAACAAATATTTTACTCAATTTATTTGTAGGGGAGAGGTGTTTTTAAAGTTTTTGTTTATATATTAATCAAAGTGCTTGGAATTTGAATTATTGAAAACGTTGAATTTTTATTACTCGTACTGTTTTGCCTTTAGCTATCAACATTAGCAGTGGGAATATTAATTATTATCATAAAAGTAAAGGCAGTATGTGTAATTCACTTTTAATACTGCAGTTTGGGGCAACTTTTATTACATATTTTTTAAGATTGGAGAGATTTTTTTGAAAAAGTAGTTGCAACTCTACGATATAGTACTTGTCGCTATATGTACCTTCATGAAAATGCAAAAAAAAAAAAAAACACACACAAAAAAAAAAAAATGCCCATTTTTTAATTCCTTGCAAAAGAAAAAAAAATGCATACAAAATGGCTTATGAAATTAAATGCTATACCTCGTGGAGACACCTTGCCATGACATAAACGTACTGTAAAAATCCAAAAGTAGTTTCAATTGTAAATTTAAAATATGTTACTTTGTCTACGGACTACAGAATATGACCATTTAGGCTTAAAGAAAAGATTTATAATTATATGCTTAAAGGATGTTATCACGTATTTGGTAAAGTTTGTCCAAAATGCAAACTTTGTAAACTTACTTAAAATATAAGGTTTGGTATATCTACAAAATGACAGGAAACCAACAACAATACAACTTGTCGATTATTATAGAATTTGGAAATAGCAAACTACAAAATTGTATTTAATATTGGAGATTGGTAGAAAAAAGTTTCTCAGAATTACTTTGTGGTTATCTTTCTTCATTATGCTACCCAATCCAGAATGTATTTTTTTTTTATGTCTAAAAATTTTTTACAGCAAAAAATGGTGTTTTATAATTCCAGGTCTTTTGGTACAAAGATTTTGAGTCTAGACGAAGACAAATCTGTATTGGAGGAAACTTTTTTCATATTTGTCTCACTCAATAGTTAAATTTTGGTTAAGGGCTTAACAGTTTTCGTAAATTGTATGGAATAAGAAATCAGCCATCAATTTTGTCAGTTTTAACAGATTCTTTGTTTTACACTGACTGTTTACACTGTTTACCATTGCAGGACAATTTCACTCTTGTCTTTACATTGCACACTCTTGATATCTGCTGTGGTAAATGATTTTGGCATTTAACCACTTGAGTGCTCAGGTAAATTGATGTACCCATAGAGTGGAGCTGTCTATGAATTTCATATATCTTTTTGATGAAACTCCAATGAATGAATTTCTGAAAGTGGTAGAGTCAAAGATGATTTGAACCAGTGAATGGAAGTGGACAGACATTCGGTATTAGCGGTAATGGACATTCACATTTGCATTATTGCCTGCCAAATAGGGATCGAATTCGATCCACAGCACTTAGGTGGTTAAAGACAGGTTATTGTTTTTCTTGCAAAACATTATTATTCTGAATAGAAGACTTCTTGTAAATAATAGATGGCACAAAATCATTTCAAGAGTAGATATAGAAACAGTAATATTGACATGCACATGTGAAAAAGATCTGAAAAATGAGTACAAAAAAAATTAACTCCACTGGTCAGTACTTTTGTACTGTGATATAAATTTGATTGCTACTTTTATCAACTGGTTTGAGAAAATCGCATTAGTGTGAGGTTCACTTAAAAGAACATTTTTATGACGTTTCTGGAAGGTGAAGAAATCTGAAAGACAGTTGATTTATTTCACCTTCAAACTTCATGTAAAGAATATGGATATGAATTTCAAAATGAGAAAAATGAAAACAGAACTGATAATTTTTTCCTGTGAGGGATAATTTTTTTTTAAATATAATTCTAGCCATTTTTGTAACATATTAAGCAAATGTACTACATGAAGTAATCAGCTAATCAGTCACACTTAGAGATTTTAAATATAATACATTGCACAAATAAATATTATCTTGTTATTTTTATATGTAAGCTCTAACAGCGAGAACACAGCTTTTTAGAGTAATCTTGAAAATGATGACTGAGTGATCAACACAGCCCCTGAAGCTTTGCATTCTGATTGCTTGTTATGTTTTATTTGAACATTGGGAAGTTGTTATTTGGGTTTCCATAAATTGTTTTTTTTTTAATCAATCATTTAATGCAAAGTTTAGAAATAATTGAGGACAGAGTATGTTACTATTAGGATAAAACTTTATGTTTAAACTTATATAAGGAGTATATTGTACATTCAATCCATATTGAAACAAACATTTCCTCACAAATCAAGATACAATCCAATGTCAGTCAGAGAAAACTAAACGCAGTCACATACTATGTATTAGGAGGAAAATAAAGGCGTAAAAATGGGCAAACAGAACAGGTCTCTGAAGTGTGTATCCTCCAATTTAGCTGTAGATTCCAAGTAATGAGCTGTTTTAGCTGCAAACTTTTTGATTATAAGTAGAATAAAGATACAAATTAACCGTTCCATTACAAGCATTACACAGTTACTCAGTACATGCCACCAAATGATTACAGGACGGTTAATTCCCTGAAACCCAACTAATAC
Organism: Elysia chlorotica; assembly: GCA_003991915.1. NCBI lineage: Eukaryota > Metazoa > Mollusca > Gastropoda > Plakobranchidae > Elysia > Elysia chlorotica. The sequence continues at coordinate 613,249 of RQTK01000111.1, read as the reverse complement.
TGTACATGTTTTGACTTTGAATTTGCAACTTGCATAAATTATCTTCTATAGATCTGATCGTGTTGAAATTAAGAGAGAAGCAAATTAATCAATTCTCTTCCTTTCTAGCATTTAGCCCGGTACTTGTGCATAGCAACACTACCTGTATTACTTCGTTACAGTGATCTACTCTCAAATGGAAAATATATGCGGGTTGTTATGAGGGTTGAAAACAGTGTGTCAGAAATATATGCGAATGGTAAGGGAAGGGTTAAATAGATGGCACATGTTTAAAGAAAATAAATTGAACTTAAGTATCAAATATCTTAAGAGAATAAAGTATTTTTAAAAAGTGGGCAGGAGCTTGTACATGTACTAATATTTATGCTGAAAGCAATATCTGATTGGTCACCCCACTTTATGGCTACTAGACATTTGTCTTGTCACAGCATCAACTTGCAAAAAATTATTTAATTGGGATTTTTTAGTGTGATGGTAACTGAATTTTCATAAATACCTGATGTCTACAAATGAAAACCCTCTTTACACAAGTACTGAGATTTATTCCCCTGATTTCTTTTTTTGCCCATACTTCTTCACTCTTTTGTCTCACCCTCTCCTCCACCGGCCCAACTTCTGCCCTTTTTCCCGTGGCCCGTGCTCTACAACCCCTTCCTCCCTCCTCCTCCTTCTGCCTGTAACACTTGGCGCGGCTGGTGTGACTGACTGATCGGGCTGGTTGGGCTTGCTCGCCTGTCACACAAACACTGACCAAACCAACGAACATTCTCCTCGCTGGCATCTGGGCTTGGCTTGGCTTGGCTTGGCTTGCTTCCTCCGTGATGCGGTGACTAAACAAACAACATAACTTGCTCCTCCGTGTTGCCTTGGTGCTTGCTAATCAATCAGAGTTTGGTCAAACAGAGCAGCCTGGATGACTCTTTTGCCTTGTCCCCCCGCGGTGAGGAAGATGATGATTTAATGGATGGCCTCAAGTCAAACAGCGATGAAGATTCGCCACCCACCCCTCCCCGGCCCGCCACACCGACAATCTCACACCGCATGCTGCCCTGGAAGCCAAAAGTCAGGTTAGAATGTACTAGTGCTTTTGTGTGTGTGTATTAGGTATGAAGGAGGCAGACCAAAGGGATAATATATTGTAATAATTCTAGAGCTATAATTAGTAGGTAGTGCTCAGCATTGGTTAGACATAAGCTTGAATGAATTAAACTGAAAATGGTCAAAAGTTGATTGCACTGTGTGGGGCTAATAGTTTTACCTTTGACTTTTAGATGTATTGGCATCAAATTGCCTTGCCACTTAAAAGAGGCACTTAAAAGTGGCACTTGCTCCCTGAGCAACCTCAACAGATTTTCAGTTCTGGCTTAACCATGAATAAGACATAGTGAGAAAAGTTTGAAATGGATTGGTTAAATAATTGCACCATGTACACCCACATGGCGCTTCAAAGGCGGTCAGATAGCCAATCTGGGTCTGGTGCGGGTGACTGGGTGTGAAAAAATGGGGTGTGGCGGTACTGTTCACCTGGTTAACTGATCCTCTGAGCATTGAGCTGCTATTGCAGATATTTTTTCCATTATTTTTAGACTTTATAACTTCATAAAACTCTATATTTCTATTGAGCTTAGAAGTTGGTTGATTTCACAATGTTGTTTGTTTCTGCTTTTTAATAATCGCAATCAACTTATTTAATTTTAAATAGCCCTGCGTGTGGTATGTTTCATTTCGAATCCTTTTTTACATGGAACAACATTCCTCCTATGTGTCAATTGACTGAAACGGTTATTGGTTTAGAACCCATGTGGACCCAATTGAAAGGCCTACAAAACAGAAATGGAAATGTCAGCTGACCTCCTACTCGCCAATTCAGAGCACTTATGCTAGACATATCTAACGCCATATATTGCTAAAAATGCAATCTTCAAATTAACTTTATGTCCCACTCTCATAGGTTTCCTACAGAGATATGCGGAAAAAAGGGGTTGGGTGGAAAAAGAGTGGAGACACTAAAGGTTTGAGCCTTGGACCTCCTGATCCTCAGTCCCGATCACTGGAGACTGTGCTATCTTTATGCCCCTACTGAGCCAACGCTAATAATATTTAAATTTAATTAGATCTATATCCAACGAAAATTTCTAGAAAATTTCAGAATAGATTTTTTGGACACTTGCTGAGTATTGCACCGTCTGCTTGCCAACACAGGCCATGACAGGCTGGGGCGCTCATGATCGAAGATTATCAAGCGAAGCATGGGCAATTACAGCATGTGTCAGCCTACTATCCTAATAAACTCAGTACAGTGTAAAAGTGAGCCAATTGCAATTATAAGCCCACTGTCACACGAGCAGAACAGATCTAAGTTCAACATGCAATGTGGCTAGCGCCTGTTTCACATCTGCTAGCGTGTGTATGTTTGTCAAGCATGACTTTCATCACCATCTTCCCCTACATAAATCGTGCAACCGTCTTCATACATGGGGACTAAACACCGCCAGGTTACCCAACTTGGGTCAAGATCTCTACGGGTGGTATCTTGCTTCTTCCTTTCCTCTCTTAAGGATTCAGGCTATCATCTGTGGTATAGCCGTCATAATGTGACTGGGAGGCTGAGAATCCTCCAAACAATTCATCGATTTCATTTGTTGACAAAGAGCATGTACACCCATTCATGAGTTTCTCGCATAAAAGAAAAAGGAGGAATAAATGATGAATGAAGGCCCATTACCAGTGGCAGTTATTTGGCACATGGCAGTGCCCAGTTGGGAAGTGCTAAGAGTGTGAAGTAGCCATGAGTAGAACCAGCAGTTCTTTCACAACGAGGTAGTCAACTGGCGCACCACGCTTAATGGGTTAAATTAAGTTCCTACCGATAATATTTTAAGAAAACATATCAGTATGAAAGTGTTATTTCAACAAATTGGGACCACAACTAGACTCGATCTTCTACAAATTTGTTTCTTATCAAAGAGTTGCTCTTGAGATAGACAATCAGCCTATCAAGGTTTTGGATGTGTGTTTGTGATAGTGAATGCCCTTAGTAACATTATATTTTCAGAATGCCGCTGAATAGCTGTATCTGTATCCTGTATTGGGCTATAATATTCATTTTGGATGACACACATAAGCTCTCAAATGGAAATTCCAGAATATTGATGGATATTGTAAAGATGCTCTAATTTGAAGCATTGAGACAAACCAATCAATCAACTGGACCTTATTGAAGTTTTAAAACAAAAAACAACCAACAAGCACATAGTATTATTTCTACGATATTTAATGTTAGTTTTCATATTGCTGCATAATGTATTGCAGATAAAAGTACATATTACTATTATTTATCTTGGATTTTTTTTGTGGTTTGCATAATATCTTATCACCCATACAATTTATCTTCAGGCAAAAAGATCTTGAGAATTTTCTTGACAATACACGTCAGAAATTTGTTGGATTTGAGGTAAAGAATGATCACAATTCTTTAGCTGGCTTACCTCAACCCATACATGAGGGAGTGAAGGTTTTAAAAAATGTGAGTGTGAGCTTTAGTTTACCATGCCAGTGATAATTTCCAATTTCTTAGAAAATTAGAGGTTCCATTAGTCAAAACACTGATGTCTATAAAACTTAAAACTCTGAATAATCTAATAAAATTTTATGATAGTTTGTTTTTATATACAAATGATAAGAATATTATGTAATGCTTTTTGTTTTAGGGCAGATTGGCTGTATTTATTGAAAGAAAGTTGAAGTAATAGACCAAACCTAGAGTCAAAGTGCAAGGAAATTTAAAAGAAAATATTTTTGAAGGTTCAAATTACTTGTTCTGACAATTAATATTCTGTAATAAAATTTGAGGATCTTTTTGGAAATAATGTTTTTCCTCTGTAAAATCTTTATAATTTCTCGAAGATGAATTTCAAAATTTTTGACAAATCTTCAAAATAGGCAGTTTAAGTATGTGAGGAAAACAATTTTTTTTTTAAATATTAACCCTAAAACTGTGAAATGTAATGAATTATATATTTTTTAAATCTTCCAGCACTTATTTATATCTTTGTCGGAGGTTCAAATCAAACGAGAGGAGGAGATAGCAAAAAATCCACTGTCCAAGGTAGGAGTCCACAATAAATTACTATTATATACCATCTTAAATAGATTTCCACTTCTATCCCTGTTTTCAAACTTTTTTTTTTCTTTTCATTTTTTCAATGTCATAATGGGGAATTAATATTTTTGTTTATACCCACAATCCAGTCCTATGTGTGTTTAAGAATTTGTTTAAAAAAAAATTTGGGCCAGTATTTAACCCAAATCTACTATTGCAAAGTTTCATTTGTTTCTAAGTTGCAAGGTATTTTTTGGTGCGAAATATATTAAACTTAATATATCTGAGGGATTCAAGAGTATGAATATATATTTAAAAAAAGTGGCTTTGAAAAGGAATTCTTCTTTTTAAAAAAAATACTGGCATTTGTCTTGTCAATCTTTGAGTTATTACACTATAGAGATAGAATGCTTTGATAAATTTTGCTTGACACGATGTAGGCATCCCTAAAAACACAGAGCAAGAAATACTCCATTGATCATCTCTTTCCCTACCGACCCAAATTTATATTCCTCAAAAGTCATAAAATCCTAGCTGCTCTTCTTACTTACACTACAGTAAGGAACGTGTTAAGAATCTCACTGCCATTTCCTTTCCTTTCACATTTCTTTTTTTCTTTTTAGCCAGAAACAGAAGTTGAAAACTCGCCACCTGAGCGCCTCTATCACGCCATGTTGTCAAACCTCCCACAGTACATGGTGAGTTAAATGAAGATGTTTTGAGTTAACAAATATTTACGCAAATAGAAATATTTTTTTGAGGTTAGGGAATGCTTGAGTTATAGACTAACATTTCTTTAATTTTAACACAATCTGTACCACTGGCAAAACCACTGGATGGTTGTAAATGTCTGCTTGACATTAAAGACACCCTATGAAATTGATTAAAAACACTTATTATTTTAGTCAATTATTCTATCTGAATTCCCCTTCTCCCCCTCAGATTGCTCTTCTAAAACTACTTTTAGCAGCAGCCCCAACGTCCAAGGCAAAAACCGAGTCCATCAATATTCTCTGTGATGTTCTGCCTGATGAAATGCCGTAAGTAAAGAAAAATTACCAAAATATAGTATGACCTGCTGAGACACAAGTTCTGGTACCTCCACTCTGTTTCTATAGGACAGCACTTGAAATTGTCAGATGTTAGTCTTGGGAACTGTCCAGAGGATGATCTAGTTGCTGACGATGGGGGTTAAGAAATCAACTGACCAAAAGAAAATCTTTTATTACCTTAATTTTTATATTATGTCAAAGACATCTTAGAGATCAATTGGTATTGGTGACTGCCAAAACGATTTAAAAACTTTATATTTTCGTTTCACAAAATGTTTCTCAAAACATAGTGCAACATTTATTCTCTTTTTTATATGAGTCGCAAGACTTTTTTATCTAAAAATCCTAAATTGTTGGTTAACCCTACTGTTAAAGCAAACTTTTGGAGGGCAGGGGTTGGTTATTAAATACATTTATTCACTATCTGTTCAAACAGAACAACTGTCCTACAGTCTATGAAATTGGGTATTGATGTAAACAGACATAAGGAGATCATTGTGAAAGCAATATCTGGCCTGCTTCTGCTGCTGTTGAAGCATTTCAAGCTGAACCATATCTATCAGGTAAGTCATGCCTTATCAGAAAAATTCATGCAATTGTCAACATAATCATTAATTCATTTTTGAAAATAATTTTTAGTCTTCTCTCAATCTGAAATTTCGATTGTTTGCCTCAGTTCTATTTATGATGTGATTAACAGTTTTCACACCAAAGTTGCCTGGAAAGGTTTTGATATAGCAATGTATTATATATCTATCAAAGGGGTTTATACTCACAGACACGAGAATGTTGCTTTTATTTCCTCCATTTTTACTAATAATTATATTAGGCATAATGAAAAGCAAAGGATGAACATCCTTAAAAATGGAAGAAAAATACCCTTTTTTTTTATTAAGAAAGATAATTGTTTTTTTTGTTTTCTACCCTTGTCAGTTTGAGTTCACAAGTCAGCACCTTGTGTTTGCCAACTGCATCCCTTTGGTTCTTAAGTTCTTCAACCAAGATATTGTGGCTTACGTCAATGCTAAAAACAGGTGGGGCGAAAGGAACTTTATTTCAATTATTTAAAAATTGGGTTTGAAATCAATACAAAATTTATTTTCATTGTTGTGGTTATTATTATTATTATTACTACTATATGAAAAAAGTTTGTGAAGGAGGTACTGCTTCTGACTAAAATGGAAACAAACAAAAACGATCTTGTAACATACCTACCTTAATTTCTTTGCTCTTCTTCTCTGCATGAGAAAGGTTCTTATTCTGCTTCGGTTTTGAACATGCATAAAATTTGTCCTAACATTTGGTTGCTCAACACAATTTTCAGTATACCTGCTCTGGACTTCCCTGAAAACGTTCTGGGCGAGCAGCCAGAGCTGACTGCGGAGAACATAGTAAGTAGAAACTGGTTGTTTGACATCAGAATCATCTGGTAAGCTATGAGGCTTGGAAAAGTTCAAATACTTGTACTGCTTAAACTGCTATTAGATCAATGCTGCTTGGAAAGTTTTTGGGCTAAAGGTCTTTATTTTACATTAATTGTATTAACTTCTATTTTCTTGTATGCCAACAGCTAGAGAGGCTGCTGAATAAATTTGAACATATTTGAATTGTCAACTTAGTTTGAATTTACACTCAAATTTGTTTCAAACCATATTGAAAAAAAGATTAAATTGCAGGATGGACCAATGTCAACAATAAAATATGATGTTTATGACCTGAAACAGTCATTTTCGGACTAAGCTTTTCTTCTTAACTATCTTATTATTTGTATATTGTAGATAATAATGTGTTTAATAAGGGAACGTGTAAAATGTAAAAGTTTGATGTTTTTATTATTCAAAATTAAAGGTGCGCAGATTAATTCAAAGATCATGTGCTAGCACAAGCTCATATCAATGTGCACAACGAATGTGCTGGGTGAGGGGAAAATGTTATGTCATGAAAAACTTTTCTTCAGGAAAGTGGAGACAGCCAACCTCACTGCTGGAGGAACATCTTCTCGTGCATCAACCTGCTGCGCATCCTCAACAAGCTCACCAAGTGGAAACACTCCAGAACCATGGTCAGTAGCAGCTGAGATCTCTTTGGAATAGGGATATCGAAATTTGGTTCAGTTAGTAATTTAGCTTAGTTGTTATAACAAATGTTTTCAATTCCGTACGTGGAAAGATCTGACAGTTGTGCATCTTTCAGCATAAAATAGTTGCATTGTTACCTAGTAGCTAGGGCATAGAAGGCAAACAGAATAGTGGCTTTTATGGATTGCAAATTGAAAGCTGCTTACCTACAGAGAAAGAGCGACTCAAACACTGTGTTCGAAACATCTTTTTATTTAAAAAAATTTGGTAAGAAAAAAGGTAGATAATTTTTAGATAACATGTTATCCGAGTAATCAAAACAAGGGGGGGTTGACTATTTCGATAACAGGTTATCCAAATAATGAAAGCGGGGAGGGGGGTTGCCTTTTTAGATAACAGGTTATCCAGCAAATCAAAATAAGAGAGGATGGCAGGTTGACTTTTTGATTTTACAGGTTTGTCCAGATAATGAAAATAAGGTTTTGTTTTTTACTACATGTACAATATTTGGATAAAATCAACACTGCCTAAGCATATCTCTATGGGACATAGCACAGATATTGACTTGTGTTAAAAAATTGATTTGTGTTTTGTTTGTTTTTTTAGAAGTTTATGTATAAGCTCAGTTTCATGGAGACAAGGAAAAAAAAAATCAGTGAGGTGAGAATAAACTTGTAAGGCGTGGACTTATGAAATGTCCACCAGGCTAAGGAATGTGTATTAAAGATTTTTTTTTATTTTTTTTATTTTTTTTTAATGCATTATTGTTAGATAAAAAAAATGGAAGAGGTCTTTTTTCTCCCTTGCCTCGCAAGCTGTCCACAAAACCTCTCCACTCTTTTCTATCATACATCTTCTAAGATGGCAGGTTCTACTCAGGCTTTCCATTGACTATTATTTTATCCTTCATTCTCTTCTCCCTGTCCTCTCTGATATTCCCTCAATCTCTTAAATTTCCTGTTGATTCCAATTAGACTCCTTTTTGTGAAACATCATGTAACACCTTTGTTGTTTTTATAAAATTCATTCTGTAAGATGCTGGTGGTGTTCAAGTCTGCTCCAATCCTGAAGCGAGCCCTGAAGGTCCGACATCCCATGATGCAGCTCTACATCCTTAAACTGCTTAAGATGCAGACCAAGTATCTGGGCCGTCAGTGGCGCAAGTCCAATATGAAGACAATGTCCGCCATCTACCAGAAAGTCAGACACAGGCTCGGGGACGACTGGGCCTACGGCAATGGTCAGTGTATTTGAGTGTGGGAAGGGGAATGGGTAAATTTTTTTTTATTAACAGTTATACAACACACCTGGTAAGTTCTTCTTATCCCACAAGCCCAATCATACTCCATCTTCTAACCGCTGCTGAAAGCTACCAAATAGTTCTAGCTCTATTTACCATCACTACAATAGTATTATTTTGTAAAGATCTAACAAAAAAAGCCTAGTTGCTTTGAGACCTGCGCAAGGAACAAAGGGGGAAAAAAAAATGTTTTGCTTACTTTGCAATGATGCAATTATTTCACAAATTCAGTGGAAATTTTTACAATTTAAAATCTTTTCTTGGTGAACATCTTTTTTTGTAGTGAAGTTTGTATTAAAATTTGTCTTGTTTTATTAGATCCCTTTGGTATATATGACAATTTTGACTTACTTGACTTAATTGCCTTTCGCATCCTGGTCATCAGATCGGGATGCCTCGGCAATCTCCGCAATGTGCTTGATGAATGATCTCCATTGATCATGTTCCTCTGCTAGTGAACGTATGGGGTTCAAGTCTTGAGTCGTTTTCAGTGAAAGATTGTGGGTGCGTGATAGGTCTTTGTTGAGGATCACTGGTAGGGTTGTAGTTGGTCTTCCCCTAAATCCCTTTTTGAAGCGGGTGAAGTATAACTCCATGTTTATATGACAATTACATTTTTCAAATACAATACATAAAATTTATGTTATGCCAGACATGGATGCAAGGCCGTGGGACTTCCAGGCAGAGGAATGTGCCCTCAGAGCGTGTGTCGATCGCTTCAACACGAGGCGCTACAGCTCGGGCGGCGGCCTCGAGCCAGACTTCCGACCAGTGGACAACAACGTCCTGAGCCTCCTGGGCCAGCGGATTGAGCTGAGTCCTGAGTTCACACACAACTACGAGCGCTGGCTGCACATGGAGGTCTTCTCACACCAGATGGACTGGGACCAAGTCATGATGCGATAGGGTAGACCATCTATACAAAATGTTCATAACTGAAAAAAATTGTACATATGGTTGCACTTGTTGGGGCTGATGTTTTTATACAGTGGACCTCACATATAGCAACATCAGACTCAAAGAAACCCCGGCCGTGACAAAGACTATCTTAGGGTCGGTTTTTCCTCTTATATAAAGCCTATAAATGTACCTTGGGCCTAACGAAGAGATTTAGCAAAAACCTTGGACGTAATGAAGTACTGGGCTCGAGTAGTGGTTGAGATTTCCAGAAATTTCAGCGAATACAGAGCATTGAAAAACTTGGGTGTAGCACTCGTGTACAGGTTGAATTCGCATCAAATTTGTAGAGACCATAAACAAGCAAAAATTGACTGGATGTGTATGTGTGCGTACCAAGCGATTAGCCGATCAAGGCGTTGTGCTGCCTGCCGCTCCCATCAGTAGATAAGCTTGCGCAAAGAGACAGCTAGCCAGCACAGGTGTCTAGGGGAGAGAGGTGTAAAACCATTGTTAGAACTCTCTGGCCAATGCTGTCTGGCAGGCGATGACAACCCATTCTCCCAGCTTTCATTGTGCCGCCCGACATAGTCATGTGTGCCTCTGTCTGTCTGTCTCTCTCTCTCTCTCTCGCTAATCTAGAGACATGACTGCACACAGTGTGGACCCGAGTACGAGGAAGAGAGATGTTACATTGATTCGAGTGTGTATCAATTACGAAGTCCGCTAGACACTTTGTTAATGTTTGTTCATGTTACTGGTCAGATCAAAACGCCACAAACACACACACAGAACTATAGGCCCAACTGATCCATTAAAGATATTTTATAATCTCAGCTATTTTGAAAATGTTGGCTAAAACTCAAGATTAACACCAATTCTTATTCATTGAACACAGACAAAAGTTTTTTGTTTGTAACCAAATTTTAGCTAATGGAGGAGGTAAAATCACTTTTAGACAAAGATGTGTTAAAACTTTCAATAATTCAGAAAGACAGCAAAAAAACACCTCAAAACCATTGCAAATTAAACTCCTAGAGTCAACTGTTGCGTTTATTAAGACCTTGCCTGTAACAAAACCTCAGGCGTAGCGAAGATTTGGAGCTGGCCCACTGACTTTGCTATATCCGAGGTCCACTGTACTTATCATAGCACTCATTGCCTGAATATTTGTTTAATATTATGTCAGGTACAAGCTCATTCATCAAAGTGAAGATTTTTACAAAAATGCTGAATGATGGGCGTGTTATTATTATATTTACAAAGAATACTATTTTTTAGTCACGTCAAGAAAAAAAACCTAACATTCTCATAAAATCTTGGAATAATTAAAATGATTTTGTTAGCTGTATTTATTTCTTTTATGAATAAAAATGCTTAGTTTGAATTTTTTTTCTGTAAATGCAAATTTCATTTGTAAGATCCATGCAGAACACAGTGATTAAAAACCATCTTTCTGGGATTTTACTATTTGATTTTGCCTTGCTAGTTATCTAATGTAAGCCTTGATCTATGTTTAGTTTCTAAGTTGTTCCAAACCTAGCATGATTTATCTTAAACTTTATTCAATATGTAATTCAAGTTTGAATCTCTCAGTTGAGCATGTTGAACATTTGCAGGGCACAAAACTAAATTAAAATTCAATACTACTATTACTAGGTACCGCTATACTGTATGCACATCAAAAGTAAAGTATCAGCTTCACCGTGCAATGTGTATATAGGTGATATCCTCAATATAATCATACTCATTAATTGGTTGTACATTATGGTGACCCTCATCCCCTCACCTCCATGCCTATGCATAGTAAGAGAATATTTACAAAAGCTAGTAACAAAGTGGAACATTAATCCTTCTGTACAGTTTTCATTGTGATGTGAATAAAATTCAAGATATCATCAATATGTATTATTTGTTCTCAGTTGATTAGTAAATAAGGAATGTGTCTGTTTACTTGTTCAGTTTGCAACGTTCACATTTTTTTAAAGCAGTCGAGCAATCAACGTCAGTTCTAAAAACAGTTACAGGTAAAATCACACGCTTTGATGAATACAAGTTTTTACTATTTTATTGCGTTCTTGTTCTGGTTTTTTCAGATTTCCAGTTTTTTAAAGGATCTTAAAATTCAGGCCTTTCAAATGTTTAAAGCAAAAGTTTGCGGAGGAAAAATGAAATAGACATAAACTAAAGAGTAGTCCATTACCGAGTTTCAGTCAAATGTCGGGCATTTGTCTTGAATTGCAAATACAATGTATAGTATAGCTGCGGTAGAAAACAGGAAAATATATATCTAGAAGTTAGATTTAGACCCAAGTCCCGGAAACTGGGTAGGCTTGATCTGGGTAAATAGTTAGTGGCTAGTAACCGATATTGGAAGTTGGAAACCATACTTTTCTTCTTTCTTTCTCTCTAGGATTTCTTTGCTTCTCTTTTTGCTTTCCTCCCTTTCTGCCTCTCTCTCTCAGCTTTCTTTTTCATATTCCTTTTTCTCTTCACTCTCTTGGATTTCTAGCTTCTTTTTTCTCCTCACTCTCTCTCCGGCCCTGGAGTAGAACATAGACTTCCGGCACAGGATGTCCGTATTTTGAGCCCTGACAATTTCACATCCTACTGGTTCAATTTGGGTCGGTGTCAGTTCAGTGCGACCGACTGAGACAGTTATCCCCACCCTGTCTCGTGTGTGGCAGCACATAAAATTGTCAGTCTTGGGACCCGTCCACAATATAGCCTATATGGCGCCGACATTGGGCTTTAAACCAACTCAACTCAACACAGACACTCTCTCTCTCTCTTGCCAAGCTTTTTCTTTTACTTCTACCTCTTCACTCTCTTAGATTTCTAGTTTCTCTTTGTTCTGCTTCTTTTCTCCCCCCCTCCCCCGCTCTCTCTCTCTTTGTACTTTTTAGTATTTTATTATTCGTTTTCTTCTCTCCTTCATTAGATTATTTTCCATCTCTCCCTCTCTTTTTCTATCCTTCCCCCCCTCTCTCTCTCTCTCTCCAACGCGACCACGACCATCTATTTTCTCTACCAAAATGGCCTTTAACCTGTTAAAGCGACCACCCCATAACATCATTTACCAGTCTTGACCATGAAAGGTGCGGCAAACAAAAGATGACTTAACATTAGGTATGTTTGTTTGACATGCTTCACTGACCACCACGAGCCAGTGCGTCGATGTTGGGAAGATTGCGTGTCTAGACAGGTGTCAGACAAGAAGGCCTCGGTGAACGGCGGATTGTAACTTCAAAAGAGAGAGAGAGAGACAGAAAGGGGTGATGGGGAATGGAACCAGGCACATTTCCGTTAGAAGACTTGTGTTCGATTCTTGCCCCCAAAAACTCTCCCTCCCCATTCCCCTCTTCAACATAAAACTAAGGTAAAGAAAAGAAAAAGGCCATTGGAAAAATGGACTACCAGAAAAAAAAAATAGAAGAGATATAAGAATGCGAGAGAGACAGAGAAAAATGTAGACCAAAAGAACGAGAGACGTGATATATTTGCAGACTCTGTGATCATCGTCTCCATCAATAATTTAGCGCACAAAACGCCTCGCATATTTTTTGTGGTTGGGAACTCAGAAGGGAAAGTTTTGACCTGTCCAAGACGACCACTTTGACCCAGGATCTTCAGGGGTGTCTTAGACAGGTTTGACTGTATAGTCTTTTTTTTTTAATGATTATCTAGGGATACTGAAAATTTTAGTAATCAGGTAATCAGTTGCTACATGTATTCTATTTGTTAAGCATTAAAAAAAATCACGGGGTCACAAAGACATCCTGACAAATACTTAAAAACAATCAACCACTCATTTTGTTTGAAACATCACTAACTATTGGTATTGAGTAGAGCATTTGAAATGTTCCAATTTCAGAAAACAATGGACTACTTTGGTTTCAAGACTGGTTGAATTTGTAAAATTCTTTGATATTATTTCAAATATCACATTTTTGACATTGTTACATTCCTGGGATAATGAATAAAAACACCACAAATCAAAATGAACTATTTTGCATCTTTTTAATTATATATTACCATATCCATATTCAAAAAAAGAAACAATGTAGGAACCACTTAGAGATCAGTTAATAGGGAACCTCTTAGAAAAGGAAACTGTTCTTGCGCATGTCTGCTCTCTGTATGCTCAGGAAAGTTGTCATGGATAAATTGTCTCTCTGTGTTGAATTGTTGAACATTCACACTTCCAGTGCTCGAGTTGATATATGAAAAATGGTATTCCTGGAAGTCTCTTGGGTTTACTGGGCCCAATGTATGTGTTGGATGGGGAGGTGCTATCATCATTTGTGGTAATGTCTCCATTACAGGCGCAGAGTCCAATACTTCTGAATGAGGTTTTACATCCGAAGGACAGCCGGTGTTACGTACGTCTGGAAAACTTACACTGGCCACCTCAACTTCTCTACTTGTTTGCATGAGAAAATTGCCTCCTGGCGGTTCGAAAAAGCCATGAGGATTTTCTGTGTTCATACTCCTGAATTCAACATGATGAGAAGGATAGCTTGACTGAGCAGCTGGGTCTATACTCTGCTGAGCATAGCTGCTCTCTTTCCCAAACCTGTAGCCTGACTGCTGTTGACTACTACAGTGGCTGCTCCAGATGTGCTCTGGAAATGATTGCTGCCCCAGATCTGCACTAAAAGAATGATTTGATTCTGGCCTCAGTTTTGACTTGTCATTATTACTCTTGCCCTTCATAACAAGCACCTCCACTATGTCTCCTTTAGGCAAGGCTTTCTGTACTTCACTAGCGTCTTCTTTTTCCAACAAACTGTGCCCATCAGGAACTGCCTTTTTCCCTGTGGAAGCAACCCTTTTTTTTCTTGCCGTAGCTTCCCCCTTCCCCCCATGCCCAGAGCTGTCATTGGCTTGTGTTGCAGACTTCCCCACCTTGGCGCTATGATGCTTCTGTTGATGCTCCTTCAGTTTGTCCAGCCTTGTGGAGGTGTATGAGCAGTTTGTGCAGGAATACCCACGATCTGTAGAATGTATCTTCTCGTGGCGGATAAGGTGTGACTTCTCGACAAAGGCTTTCCCACAGGTGCTGCAGATGTGCGTGCGTATGCCCAGGTGTGAGCGCATGTGGGCCTTGAGCTGGGACTGCTTAGGCGTCGAGTAGAGGCAGGACGGAAACTTGCAGCGGAATACTTCACCTGTAAATATTACAAGGAAAAACTATCAATATTAATGTATGCAATGATTCTAGAAATTCAGTTGGCTAGTACTCTAGACTAAGAGAGGGAGGTCTTGGTTAGTATATCAGATGGTATCCCAACTCTGTGTAGAATTTTTGATGACATAATACAGTGGACATCGCATATAGCAACATCGGACTCGACGAAACATCGGCCGTAACGAAGACTTAGATTAAGTCTGTAAAACGATCTTGGGCCTAACAAAGTGATTTTACAAAAACCTCAGTCGTTACGAAGTACTGGGCTCAAGCAGTGGTTCAGCGCATACAGAGCTATGAGTATGAAAAACTAGGGCGCAGCGCAGTATACGGTTACAGGTCCTCAAGTACAGGTTAAACATCTCTCTAGTAAAACAAACATGTTCGACATGCAAAAACCGACTGGGTACAGATGTGTATGTGTGCATACTGAGTGATCAACCAATCAAGGCGCGGTGCTGCCGCTCCCGTCAGTAGATAAGCTTGCGCAAAGAGACAGAGCTAGCCAGCACAGGTGTCTAAGGGAGGGAGGTGTAAAATCATTGTTTGAACTCTGTCGCCAATGCTGTCTGGCAGGCGATGACAGGCCATTCTCCCAGCTTTCATTGTGCCGCCCGACATAGCCATGTGCGCCTCTGTCTGTCTCTCTCTGTCTCTCTCTCAAAACGTAACTGCACACAGTGTGGACTTTATTGAAATTCATTTGATTTAGCAATTAAAAGTAGAAATGGTAGAATTCAGTTTTAGATTACTAGATTCGACACACAGCACAAGAAATTGTGGGCATTGAAAATAGTTTGTTTTAACGATGAGAATTAACAAAACGACGTAAAAATTAAATCTTAAATAGGCACTTGAGTGAGAATGTTTGGAACTAGAACAGTAGAAGATGGGGAAAACCACAAAAATGTCATGAAGAGAAGGTGCAGATTCACAGAGAGAGAGAGAGAGAGAGAGAGAGAGAGAGAGAGAGAGACAGACAGACAGACAGACAGACAGACAAACAGGTAGAGAGATAGACAGACCGACACAGAAAGGTGGGGGAGGGGCGGAGGAAAAAAGAGAGGAAGAAAGCTTGCACAGAATCACTGTCACGCAGCGACCACTACTTTGATGTCCGGCATTAGAAAATGGCTAACAAACCTGTGTGGATCTTCTTGTGTAGGATGAGATGGTTCTGGAACTTGGTTGAGAACCCACACAGGTCACACAGGTAAGGTCGAAGGTCACTGTGAATGACCATGTGCTGATCTAGTGTGTTCTTCTGCTTGAACGATCGACCACACTCTGGACACTCAAACTGGCGGTCATCTGCCTCAAGGTGGAACACAGGATGAAGAACAGAGAAACATGAAAGTGAAAACAGAAGAGAAAAAAAATAATGTCAAGATTTTAATGCTTAGAAATTTATACGAGTATTTTTCTTTTTAATCTTACAATTTGAATAAAATGATATAATTGATCTGACAAGGATAAATCTTTTTTGAGCAGCTTAAAAGTTTAACCTATCCCAAGTTGATTTTAAACAGCCAATAAATAGTGAATTGTGTCCTCAAAAATAGTTTATATAAAGTCGTTTATTTCAAACAAGGTCTATCTTGAGAAGATTCCACTACCACTAGCTGGACTAAAACTGACTAATCCAGTAAATCTAAGGAGCTGCAAACAATAGACTAAAAAGAGTATTGGATATAAATTTTTGTTTTATTTACACAGACATCCCACCAACCAGAGTGCACTTTGATGTGAGCGTAGAGGTTGTTTTTCGCCCTGAAGGCTTGTAGACAGATGGTGCACACGAAGGGCCGCCTGTCCCCGTGCTGAGTGCGGTGCTTGGCCAGCTGTTTGATGCATGGAGCCTTATAGTGACAGTCCTGCTGCTCACAGTGGTGGGGAGGCCCTGGGCCACAAGAGACGACACAGTTACACACAAAACTTTACTGATAGTAGTCAATGTTAAGAAAAACAAATCAGCCAGGGAACCGCGGAAAAACAAACATTAGATCAACCATTTGATCATTTTATAGTAATTATTTAATTCATTGGCATTGCACTATTTTTGGCTATTCTCAGATTTCAGTTAGGGTCAAAGGGGAAGAATAAACAAAAAGATGTTTTAAACAATATATGTTTTGCTTTGTTCCCCTTACATTAATTGAAAGGCTAAGAACATTAAAATTCATATGAATAGCCTGATATCAGAGCCTGCATTACGTGAATGCTATTTTCAGTTGTCGAACATGGGTGTCTGGCATAATACAATATTATTGAGTTGTCCAATCAGAGTACAAAAATAGTAAAATAGCAGGAAAAATAGTAATTTCTTACACACCAGGAAAATGGCTCGATGCTAGGTGCCTGTAGTACTTCAAGTCAACCTTTGTCGTGAAGGAGCACAGATCACAAGCAAGGAGAATATTGCCTTCATGCAACTGGGAACCAGGAAAAGAAAACAACAAGTATAGTTTCTTATTTTATTACAGAAGAATGCCCTCAACATAAAACCTGTTGAATAAAAAATATGTCTTTGTATAAACTATTTCTAATGCAATAATTGTTTGTTTTTTTTCACTTAAAAGAGATTTCATCATATTATAAAGTTAGGATAAAATAAACTCCTATGATGTCCTCAAAAGGTATATCTTTAGCTGATAACACTGTATTTATGAGAGCAGATACTTAGACTTTGGATACAAGTTCATATCAAATTATCATGTCATATATGACCAACAAGTATCTAGCAACAATAATGAATGTGTGGTAGGGGCCAGCTAAAGATGCATCTCTTAGCAGTTTTAAGAGATAAATTTGGAGACAGGAAACTATGGTGGCGTTGAGTTAAGACTTGCAGAATCTAAAGTATAAATAAGAATCTTCTTTTTCTTTTTCATTAATAATCAAGACCCCCTAAAAACAGACTGTGAGTTAGAAGAGCTAACAAAAACTTGTCTTTGGAGGCATTTGAATTCATAACATTTTTTTGTATTGCAGATTATTATTGCTTGAGCACTGACTTGAGATAATTAGACTCAACAAAGCAAGAGTTCTGCTCTGCATATAAAATTCTTCAAGAAACTTACACTAGGACATTACAACTAACTTTACAAATTACAAGTACTTACAAGGCATACATCTTAGAGATTTTAAAATATGCATACCTTGTGAAATTCCTATGTTCCTTACCGCAAGAGGTGGATTGTTCTTTGGCTTGCTCTTTTTTGTATGAGCAGGCTGTGTTTTTTTCACCTTTGGAGGTTGTTTTACAGGAACTGGTGACGCTTTGTTCTTTGTAGATTTGTCTGACTCCTCATTATTTCCATCATTCTTAATGGAGCTTTTTTTAACTTTTCCTGACAACGTTTTTGGATTTGAATTTGAAGTCTTTTCCTCTGTTTCCAATACTGCCACAATCTCTGTAATATGGAACCAAGAGCGTAAGAAAGAACATATATATAATTATATAAACACTTATCCGTACAAAATAATACATAAAGATAAAGACAAAAATTTATAGTGTGTTTTTTTTCTAAGAAAATGAACAGTATATTATCTCAGTAAGTTTAACAATGACAGTGTTCAAACACATGTCCAAAACCTTTACTAAAACCAACAAACAATCTTTTGATGCTTTTTTCACCATAAAAAAACTGTGTAACTTTTATAATGTTATACATGTACCAATTGACAAAAGGGAAAATCTTTTCTTACTTAATTTTACATCAAACAAATGTTCCTATGACGTTCCTTGGTCTAGTAGGACAGAATTCACTGTGTAACCTAAATTAATTATGTTATGTACCACTAAAACGCCTTTACAAGTTAGTCTAGTAATCTTCAAATAAAACAAATAACCAAGGGTCAAGCCAATGACTTTACGCTCAGTTCCTCAGGTTTTGTAAAGAATGGGGAAGCCATCCAGAAATAAAAAGACTGAGCTATCTGGTCGCTAGAGAACAGTAGCTTCACTGTCTGTTCATTTTAACTTGGCTTATTCTTGAGACACAATAATTACAAACATTTTATAACTTATAATAAGGCAGCAGCATTTGAGCAAATTTATTGGCAAAGACCATGAGAGATTGAACAGTCTTAGCAAAAATGATGGATAGTCTTTCCAATATAGCCACAAAGACCTCTTCAATCTCTTCACAAAAAGTGCAGCTGGTGCCAAATATTGTGTCTAACGATATGATCTTCCAAGAATAGGAGTGCTTTTATGAGATATTATAAAATGATACAGAAATATTTACATACCAGGCTGTGTTGTTCTAGAAGATGAAGTCTCCGATTTCTGTTGACTCCCTTTGACACCAGTGCTTTTATAAGAAGCTGTTTTCTTTGTTTTACTTTTTTGCTTCAAGTTTTTTTCAATGGCACTTCCTCTTTCAGATTTTACTTGATGTTTCTTCACTGCTCGCGTTAACGGACGGTTTAATCTAGCAAGCTTATTTGCAGGTTCATTGTTGTGTGCATTTTTGTGAGGCCCTGAGTTTTTCCTTTTCTTTGCAGAATGTCCTACTCCTAGTTGACTGAATGGGGAGTCATTGCTGTAATCCAAATCTTCTCCTTCTGAGGATACACCAACCATATCCTCAACAGAGTTGACATTTGTTACACGACAAGACTGCAAACCAAATTCTGGTGCGCCTTTCCCCTCCTCAGAATTTTGCTGGTGCTCCTGCACCGGGTTTCCTTTGTCTGGGGGCAATGCATTCTGATTGTCCAGCTTCCTCACTGATTTTCCCTGTCTAGCGTGTCTCTGCTTGCCTTCACTCTGATGTTTGCTGTCAGTGTCAGGTTTGGCATCACTTGTAGGTGCCAGAGATATACTGACTGGCTGAAAGTTTGGAGCCACACTGGGTCCAAGTCCCACACTGCTGCTCACAACACTGGCGAGGAGATAGCTATACTCCTTCTTGAGGTCCTCAAACTGATCCTCATAGGGACCTAGCGAGATGGAGGACGAGTGCAAAGTCTGAAGGAGCAAGTAGAGCGAGGACGGATTACAAGTGAAAAAGTTATCTGTTTGACTGATCTCTAACAAGAAGTCTGCTGCAACAACAGACCAGTCAATGTGGGAGAGAAGTATCACCAGGAACTGTTGCCTGTTAGCCACCTCCTCAGTAAGCCATGAGATGATGAGAAACAGTTTGATCTCTGGGTCCATCTTGAACATGCACTCTGAGCCGAGAAAACTATTAATCTGTTCAGCATGAAGCTTTCGAAACTCATTTGTCTGAACCACATCTGCCGCATGCTTGCGAAGAAATTTCAAGCAATCAACCTCCAGACCTTTGAGACTGAACTTAATGGCCAGGCGGTGAACGCTGATCATATTCTCAACATTTAGGGTAGCTTTTAACAGCTCCTCACAGTATTGCTGAAGTTGAATCACCTGATGGGGAAAAAAAATTATACAAGAATATATATATATATATATATATGACTGTTCTAGAGTATTAAAATACAACAGTGCGGATTGGGTCCCACAACACAAGACTGAAATCAGTGAAATAGAACTATGGCAAGCAGAAGAGAAAAACACAAATTCATAGTGTTTTTCAAAGGCTTAAATGATCTTGAAAATTTTCCCTTGATGGCATCAAACAAAATGAATTGGAACCCCTCAAAATTCACTTTACCTCAGACAACAGTGGATTCACATTTATTTATTTATTCCATCAGTGTTGGGACAGTGGAACATGCTCCCTATTCCCATAGAATGATAAAGTACTAAAGATCTAGCCACTTTGAAAATTAGTTTATATAAAGGTTAGGAATCTTCAACCCTGAAGTTTAAGCTGGAATGGTACATGAAGATAAGTTTGTCTGAGAGAAGGAAAAAAATGGCATTTCTTCCAACCTAATTACAAAAAAGGAATTTGATGAAGCATAAGCATCTTTTTTTTACTTGTTTAAAGAACATGAAATAATATCACAATATTTAAAAGGTTACTGTCTAAGTTAAATCTATAACTTGTGGCTAAAAATACAAACTTTAAGGATTGGTTGCAAGACATGATAGAGCATACATAAAATTTTTTCCAGGCGTACATATCAAACTGACCTTAAAACTGGCGGCTAGGAGCAACACAGCCGGAACGTTGATGGCTTCCTCTGGCACATCTCCTGTGTACAGATAGTTGACAAACTGTTCAAAGACCCCTGTGTCACTGAACCCTATCTGCACTCGGTACAGTGACTCAGATCCATTGAGTGACGGGAAGCAGGTGAGGATTTGAGGCCGCAGCAGCAAAGATCTCACCACCGGGCTCCACACGCACAGAACCAGCCTGTGGACCTTGAACTGGGAGGCTCCGACCTGGAGCACCAGATCACACAGTTCTTCATCCTAAAGATATATGTGTTAGAGTAAACAACATTTAAAAACACAAAAAATAATTATATTTCTAGAACTTCTAGTAGTAGTACGATGATTGAGAGACTACATTGCAAAGGCTGTAAATCCTACTCAAGTCAATTAATTTAATAACCACAAGAGCTAGCATTACTAGTTTTGTTTCCAAATTTATATATCTTTTATCTATATAAAAAGGGAAAAAAAAATAAATCATCATGGGTAAAGGCTGACAAATACTCGCCCAAAGGTAATACACAATCTAATCTAGTGACAATGAATGAATGGAAAATTGTTAGATTTGATATAAAACTAATCCCATTTAAAGTCATGATAAGCAAACTTTAAAAAAAGCAAGCATAATTTTAAAAGGGTGAAATAATTTTTTTTTTGTGTTTATCTATTGTTAAAGACAAATTTAATTCAACTTGAAAGAGTGATAAATATAATAGAATTTATTTGATGTGATTATCAATACGGAAAATGATAATAGATCTGACATGAATTTTGCAGTTTCCTTTCAAAACTTGAATTTACAACTGGAATGGTCAATTTTCTCACGGCGCAACCATTTGTATGTTATCTTAACTAATAATGGTCACAATTTTAAAACTATATTCTACCTTTCTCATATCTGCAATACTTTTTAGCACATGTGATGCTACCTTGTGCTTCCATGTGCATTTGTCATTTGTGTTTGTAGTGGCATCTCTTTTTTTTAGAAAAGTCTGAGAACCAGAATGTAAATCCATTGTATGGTAGAATCTGTAAAATGAAAAGACAGAGATGAATGAATCATTGATCCATAGTTGTATGCCAAAACAAAAGGCCTTTTATTTTTCAAGTAAACAGAGAGGACCTTCAAAAACATAGATTACAATCAGAGAAAATAAGTGGATCAATTTTTTTTTTTTTACTTGGAGATGGTTAGGTGTTCATTTTAGCACTAGTGCAGATCGCAAAGATAAAAAATTTCACTTTAAGTTAGGCAGTTTTTGAAGTCAACTATACCCAGACGGCCGTGTCGGACCTTCAGGAGTTTTGTGTTGTGATCCCTGTGTTTGTCTTTATTTGTATCTACTCAACATTGTCAAAGTGTTCCTTGAGGGTAAGTGTTAGTTTGCAGTCAGAGCGCAGCTCCTGGACGGCACTTGTGTTCGTAAGTCTCTAGCGCCGTTCATATTATTACATTTACCAACCATAGTGATAGTTAAACTTGTAGAGTAGGATCTAGATACCAGTTAGCTAGTGTTAGTTGTAGACAGCTGTATATGCAGCTTGGCTTTGTGCCATCCACAAGTTTAGATAGTTAGTAGGTCTATGTCTAGTGAGGGCGGTGTAGGAATGCCTCAATAGTCTAATGACTAAATGAGTGATGTGGAATCTTTTCAGGATGTTCAGTTACCGGTTGATTCAGTGTCACTATAATGAGATCACCATCTGAGAGAAAAGTCGGGGTAACCTGCTTAAAGTCCTGTATTATGCTCTCTAATCGTATTACTAAATCTAAATAACTTTGTAAATTATATTTTTTTTCTGCCTTGACTGTTAAAACCTTCTGTTAAGTTAGTGTTTTCGACAAACTTTAGGCCTTAGGGTTGTAAACAAAGAACGATCACTCTGCCATCCAAACTCAAAGGTTATAAATTTTCTTTCGCCTTTTACTATTATTATTATTATTATTATTATTATTATTATTATTATTATTATTATTATTATTATTATTATTATTATTATTAT
>RQTK01000111.1:578011-589907 GCA_003991915.1 Elysia chlorotica | reverse complement strand
CTACTACTACTACTACTACTACTACTACTACTACTACTACTACTACTACTACTACTACTACTACTACTACTACTACTACTACTACTACTACTACTACTACTACTACTACTACTACTGCTGCTGCTGCTGTTGCTGCTATTACTACTATTATTATTACTAGATATCGTGGCCACTGTTGTTGTTTTTGTATTTGTTACTAATGCTGGTGTTGATGTTGCAATTGGTTTTGCCTATTTTGGGATTGTGTTTGTTTGTTTTTGTTTTTTCTTTTTTTTTCTGTTTGTTGTTGTTTGTTTGTTGTTGTTTTTTGGTGTTTTTTTTTTTTTACTGATTTTCATTTTAAATACATCCCCCACAAAAATATGACAGTTTAATATTGTACCATCATTTATTAATAACGTGCCTGGTATTATTAATTAAATGGACGTTTTATTTTTCCCAGTTATTAATTCCTTCCAACGTTTGCATTAAAATAAGAGCAAGAAGCGTTCAAAATCCAGTCCATGTTTTTAAAATTTTTGTCACCATGGTCACTACAAACGCTCCACTATGGTTGACAGACTTAAAAGGCTAAATTAATGCCTGCATTCTCCAGCAGGCACATGCCTAATGACTCTGATAGGATTAGGAACCGCCAATGGCTTAATCCGTCCCTTTTCGTATAATCCATTACTTATTTAGTGGCGGCTGGAGCATTGAAAGCATATGTTACTGGGTAAGCACTAGATTTACTCAAACTGGGAAACCAGTCAGCAAATAAACCAACCCTAAATTGTAACACACACCCACTCAGTCACGAATTGTTTCCTCGATCTGGATGTAATTCTAGATCCTGATCGAGATACTTAAGGACTCGTTTAATTTGTTGAACACATATTAATCACACAAATTGACATCCAAAGTTTGATCTAACTAGACTAGAACTAGAGCTTCTCTACTAATCTATCTAATTTACTTAAATGAAGTTAATAGATATAGATATAGATCTATATTTCGAAAAACAAAATCACTTAGTGACATTTATTAGATGAAAACTTGCTGTTGCTGTTACTCAAGGATAAAATATCCATTCAGGTATGGAGACTCCTGATTTTTAAAAAAAATTTGATTTATATGGGCTTTACCGGTATTTTAAATAAGCATCGATTAGA
The DNA here is from genome assembly GCA_003991915.1 of Elysia chlorotica. Lineage (NCBI taxonomy): Eukaryota > Metazoa > Mollusca > Gastropoda > Plakobranchidae > Elysia > Elysia chlorotica. The sequence continues at coordinate 588,756 of RQTK01000111.1, read as the reverse complement.
TTGTACTTTTTATATAATCTAGACTGGCTTGTGTATCTGTAAAGTTTTTATAGCTTAACAGCTCACTATATTAGACGATATAAAACCATCAACTCATTCATAGAGAAAGACACATTGAATGATAAAAAAATCCTTAATCTTTTAGAGACGCTGATATCTGCTTAGGAAATCATTATTTTACAGCAATTCATTTTAAAATGGTGTATCCATAGGGAATAATAGTATTTTAGGTACCGTGCCCTGAAAAGGTTAAACCAGAACTTCCTCGTACTTAAAAAAAAACAAAATCAATTTGTAGGGTTTTTCATGTATATTTAGTGAAAACTTAGCCTAAGGGTTTCACCCCAACTTTTTTCCTTCTAAGTTCCCACTACACATACTACTTTTTATTAAATAAATGAAATGTCTAAAAGTAAGTTAAAAAAAAATATTGTTCTCAGCTGTTGCACCTTGCTGCAATTATCTGTTGTTTGTGTAGAAAATGAACAGATCAAACCAATGTAATTATTACAGCACAACTTGAATGCAACAAACTACCTCGTTAATTTTAAATAGTTTGTTGGATGTATGGTTTGTTGAAGCCATATGTAACTCACTAGTGTTTATACCCTACCTCCATTAATGCTAGTTTCTTTATCTGTATTACTTTTCGCCTTTCCCTTGATCTGTTTCCCTGTTGAATCTATATCAGATTCTTTGTAAGAGAGAAGCTCTCTCCTAGCTTAAATTCTCATATGTTCTCAAGGAGGATTCTATACAGTGACCATTTTCTAGACTAACAAATAACAAATGTATGTGCTGGCACATTTACCATTTGTGGGATTGAATCGGGTACCATCTGAAGAGAAGCCCAAGCCCAACACTATAGCACTTGAGCAAGCTTGAAATACTTTCTGATTGACTCAAATTTCTCTATGCTTTCTTGCAGACTGGACAGATAGGTCCCCCTCCCCAGACCAGCCCCTTGGTACCACAACCCTGACGGAAGGTCTCAGTAGCTGCTTCTACACGCCCAGTCGTGCCTGTCCCTCCGTCTAATGACCTTAGTGCACAATGATATGGTAAGAAGCCAACACTACCCACCGTGAGATTGATGTCTGTCTTCAGCGTTGGTTGTTGTTGTTGTTGCTGTTTCTGTTCTTGTTCTTGTTGTTGTGCTAGTTATGTTATTCTTGTCGTTTGTTGTGTTGTTTTTTTTTGTCACCTTTAGGTTATATAGCAAAAGGATTCCAAGACCAATGCCTTGCAATTTTATGTGCTACCATTTCTGAAACAGAGCCAAGTCACCAGAACTATTGTTTTGGCTGGTCTGATTATCATACATGTAGCCTTCTGATACCGAGTGAACCATCTGTGATCAAGGCTGCATCATAGAGGATCAAGAATAAGAAAATGCTCCATCCGCTTACTGGTTCTTATTTATATAACTAGATACCATCAAGGCTATAATTTATTTATCTTTCTTTCTAACTATCTATTTATTTATATATCTATCCATAAAATCTACCTATCTATCCATGTTTACTCTTTTATCTTCTTTTCTATCTATTTATCTATCTGTCTATCTATCTATCTATCTATCTATCTATCAATATGCTATAAGTGTGTCCATGGAACCGCCCCACAATACCTCCAAAACCTAGTTAAAGCTTACATTCCAAAAAGACAGTTAAGATCAGCAACTGACCCCACTGCTCTTGTCGTACCAAGAATGCGCCTCAAGACAGTGGGCAAAAAATCATTCGGATACTGTGCCTCAAGAGTGTGGAATGCTTTACCACAAGGATTGCGTGAGGAGGGATCCATTGACACATTTAAAAAGCAACTAAAACACATCTTTTTAACGCATAATTTCCCTCTAAGGTATGATTTGGCTCTTATATCTACAATAATTATGTTTTAGGCACTAATTTGTGTATACACATTTGATATTTTTATTCTGTGTATTGTCATTGTAATTTTACTCTCTGTAGTTTTAAAGAAATAGTTGCTAAGATTTAATTATTGTTCGTTATTTTTAATGATGATCTTTATTATCTGTATTTTTATAATAACTACGATAATGATATTTTAAATGTACGTTCATTGTCATTTTAAACACTTTGTAAAGCGCACTGAGCCAGGCATTGTCTTGGGTGTTGCGCTATATAAAAGCCATGTATTATTATTATCTATCTATCTATCTATCTATCTATCTATCTATCTATCTATCTATCTATCTATCTATTGATCAATCTACCTATCTATCTATCTATTATTATATTGTCCTACCTTGCGAGTACGGCCATTTCTTGCGACGCATGTGTTTCGAGCGGTTTTGTCAACCGCTCTCTTCGGGCGTCGGGCATGACTGGCGTTTGGTTGTATGAATCCCGCCTTTTTCTAGGGCTTGTCCTTTGAAGTTTTGGAGTAAGTGTTTATAGCGGTGCGGGCAAGCTGTGTATAACTCTCTTCTTTTGTCTATCTATCTATCTATCTATCTATCTATCTATCTATTTATCTTTATATCTATCTATCTATCTGTCTTTCTATAACTCCATCTTAGTATGAATATATCTCTCTGACTAGAAGGGTTGACAGGCTTGTATATTGATGCGTACAACCACAAAAACTCAACCATTTGGACATCTAAATATGATTATGTATAGAAAAACCAGTAGATGTGGGGGTGGGGGGTTATTTGTATAAATGAAATTGATAACATAGCATTTTCTTTATTAAAGCAGACAAATGGTGACATGATGAAGGAAATCGATGCCACTCAATGATGTCGTTTTTGAAGGGTTCCATTTCAAAATGGTATTTAAAATTCGTATTTAGATTAAAGACACTAAACTTCTATGATATATAAATTGCATTAAAATAATTTTAGATTAAGTGATAAATACATAGATTTGATAGAGTTACCAAATTGTGTGCATATTTTTGGTAGTAGTAATAGTAGTAGTAGTAGCAGCAGCTGTAGCAGCATCATTATGGTCTACTACTATTATGAGAAGATATGAAGTTTTTAGTTATTTTTCCACAGTGGTTGAATAGTTTTAGTGAAAATGGCCTAACAATGATTGCTTTTTGTGGGATAAGAACCCTTAACTTGTTTATGCAGTGGCACCTAATTGCCTTGCCACTCAAAGAGTATTGGTCTAATGGTGTAAACCATGCTCGCTTTGAGTGGCAAGGAAAAGGATAAGGATAAGGGCGGGGATGCTTTCTAACTAGACATGCCAGTGGAGAAGGAAAAAATATGATGGCACGGCTTTAATAGGATACTTTTTTTCATAAATTATGCTGCCTTGTCTTGTTTGATGAATTATAATGGTGCCATCCTTCATACCACCAGGGGAAGAAGGGTAAGAAAAGTGCGGCATCTAGCAGCACTGGTGAAAGTCTTGATCCTGCAGATGATGGCAACGCAGAAAACGTTGAAGAAAGTGTTGCAAAAGGAAAGAAAGGCAAGAAATCTAAAGGAAAGGATAAAAGTAGAAGCGTCAGCTCGGAAGAATGTCATGGGTCTGGAGTGGCCGGCGTGTCGCCCAGATCTAGCAAATCGAGCAGTGATAAACCATCAACATCTGGAGGTTCCTCAGGCCTCAACTCAGCCGCCGTTTCCTACCTTACTTTGGTAGCGCATGATGCTCCTCAGGCTCTCAACATCTGCGGCTTCAAATCTCCTTACATGCCAGACAAAAAGAAGAAGAAAAAGAAATAAGAATTAGCTAATTTTATCTCACCCAAAACTGATCCTAGTGTGATCCTCAAGCTGCAAGCACAAAAAAAGTCCTAGCTTACCTCGAAATAGAGAAAGAATCCTTAGGATTCATTTTTTAATCAGGGCAAAAATATAGGTAAAGCAAAGGTAAAAATAAAGCAAAAAAAATGTAGCCCACGTAAAACTTATTCCTAGCGATTCTCTTCTAAAAAAAAAATTTTAAAAGAAATTTAATAAACCCAGTCTAGTTTACACATTGCTGGTCCTTTGATTCTTTTTACACCTCAGGCTATTGTATGGGAACAAATTCATATGTAAAATGAAAGAGGAAAAAATTAGTTTGTAAATTGCCTGGAAAAATAAACCTTGATGGAAATAATGGAAAGTCATAGTACCAATCTTGCTTTGAAAAAAAAATACCTCCAAATTATGAAGCTAAAATCAACCACTTTTAAGTTAGTAAGTACGTCTGTGCTATAACCCTAGGATTGTAAGTACAACATTGTGGTAAGGTTACGACTCGCCTTAAGATATCAGAATTAGAAGGCTTACGACATATTGTAAGCTACCATGACGTTGTACTTAAGACTCCTAGAACCCACATGACGACTATTTTTGTACTACAGTATTCTCCTCTAAGTAGAGGGTCACCGTTGATAGCACTAATTTACACTTAATACACATTATCTTGTTGGATCAAATTTTGCTAATTACTTTATTCATGGCAAAGACTTCTTCATTTATTTGTTTTGGACATAGACATGTATAATATTCCACTGCTGTTTGTAGTAGCAAGTATCATGAAGATGAATTGTCGAAATCACAAAAATAAAGAAAAAATCTACTGCTTAAGTATTCTCTTGTTTGCATGTTTTTTTTCCCTTTCTTTTGCATTCATTGTTGACAATGAAATGCAGCGGTTAATTGACTTACAGTTTTAAATATTTTATCGTTGATTTTGTTGCACCCCTCTTTAAGACAGTTTGATTGCATGTGTCATTTTTAAGCGGCAACTCTGTGTTAACCCAATTGTCATTCATTATAAATCTTTAACATTTTTATGAAAAGCATTAAAAAGTATTTTGTTTCAATTTTTTAAATCTTGGTTGCTTCTGAATCTTTATGTTTTAAAAAATAAAGGAGTTACTTTTTGGAATTTATACGTTTTTATTAATTTAGTTTAGCCTCACTAATCACCTGGTGTTAGTTAATATTTCAAACATTTTGCGACATCCCTTTTTTATTACTAATTTGTATTTTTGTACTCTAATTCCCTTTCAATTTTCTTTATTCATTGCTGTCAGCAATGATAGAATTTCTTGTTTAAAGTTAAGATGAAAGCGAACGGTAGATGGGGAAATAGCCTGCAATTTGTTTAGCAAATAATCGATTATTAATATTTAAAAACAGACGCAAGTGCTTATAGTGTAGCTATTTTATTAAATATTTCAAAACTTTTTTTTTTGTACTTCTTGTCAAGAAGTGGATACTTTGAGACTAACTAACAGTGGAATAAACCAGGACTTAAACAAACCTGTAAAGGAATGATATAAAACCTCTATTTGGTCAGGGAGAGATTCACAACCCCTAATAGTCACTTAAAATTCTTTGCTGTGTGGTTTTTAATCCACAAACAAGATGTAATTCTATGCACTGGAGTCTTGTTGCTGTTGCATTACTGATTTTTTTTTTATCTTCCCAGGCTGGCAAAAAATCTGGCAAGTCCTCTGGAAAAAAGTCAGGCAAAAAGTCTGGCAAAAAGTCGGCAGGCTCAAAGAGGTCCAAAAAGTCGGCGCGGTCTGTAAGTTCGGCCAAATCGCAAGTTGCTCCCCCTGACATGCTCAGTCCTGCAGCCATGGACAACCTCTACTTCATTGCGCATGACGCGCCGGATGCTCTGGACAAGCGAGGCTTTGGTTGGCCAGATGCTTCCAAGAAGAAGAAAAAAGGCGGGAAAAGAGGCGGCAAGAAGAAAAAGAAGTAACAACAACTGTTCTAGCAAAATTAAGTATTAGTTTTGAATTCTCGACACATTGGGTTTGGGTTCGTTTTATTTGGGAAGGAAGGATCATACTTTTCTACAACGGAAGACATAAATGGTAGGTATATTGGCAAAATTACTAGGTTAGGAGAGTCTGCCCAAACTATGTTAGTATTCTTGCTCAAGACCTGTTTGCCTCGTATTTTGTATAAAAAATTAATAAGTCAACCACTATCTGCCAACAGATAATTTCGTGTGGTGGAAATGTGCCTTGGTGGTTCCAAATGCCAAAACTATGCCTGATTAAGAATATGCGAGTCCATATTTGGACTTTTATCAAAATTAAGGTGATGCATAATTTTACATGTATATGAAACAGAATTTTTTTTAATTCGTTCAGTTTTTATACCATCTTTATTCGATGGGTATTTTATTACTAGATATTGTGATCATCATATTTTTAAACTATAAAAATTCCACTTAATTCTATTTAAAAAACATGTTTTCCATTCGGTGTTACCCAAGAGTTATGTGCCTTTCGTTTTAACGGTTTTATTTTGTGAACATTTACTGTATTTTTATTACCACGAAGCCATTGTACTTGCTATACCACTCAAACATTTTTTATAATTGATCTAATTTTTTACACGTACGCCAAAACAGAAAGCGGGTCTATCTGTTTTTATAATGTTGAGAAAGTTATAATAATAATGTTATAGCCTAATTATAAACAGGATTGGGGTTTCTTATTATTGTCAACAATTATTCATTTAAAAATTGGAGCAACTCACTCACTCACTCACTGCACAAGATACACCTGGCGGTACATTGCTAAACTGACAAACAATGAGTCCTAATTTTTATCCTCAACAGATTTTTCATCTATTCCTTCAGGCAACGCCACTGTTTCTTCATATGGTTCTCCAGGAAACATGAGGAATGTAAACCTAATCAAAGATGATAAAAATAATGAGATGGGTCAATTTACATTGATAATCCCAGTCGCACGGTTTCCCAAAATGCATAATCAGCTAAGTGCGTGAAAATATTTTCTCCCCAAACTTTGTCTTTGTTAAAATATCTTCAACAAACCCCATAAAGACCTGAGAGAAAGTTACTGGGAGTATCTCTTTTATGGCAGACCTACGCAAATTGTTTACTTCAATTTAATTCATTGAAGGATAGTTACCGATTCTTTTTTTTTTAGTTGTGTATGTGAGGTCATGGATCGGATGCATTTTTTTGTGATATTGAGCGTTTTTATTCATCATCTCATATTTATTGAGTGCCAAAAACAGTAGGAACTTAAAGGCGCAACAGCGCATGCTTCACATACACCATGCATTTCACCTCACCCTCTCATCAACAACAAATTGGTTCTCTTCATACTTTTTTTTTTTTAAGTGAAGTTTTCTTGCCTTTAAAACTTTTTTTTATAAATTCGGCTCAGAAATTATTGCAGGATACTTTGCTACAGATAGATCTATTAAAGAATATGGAAGGTGTTTAGGGGATCTTTTGTGCTTTCTTTTTCACACTTTTTTTCTTTCTTTCTTTCTTTTTTGTTGTTGTTTGGTTTTTGTATTTAATATTTGTTGAAACCCTGTTTAGAGAATCATGTGATCTTATGACTGCTATCTTATCATGGTGCATTTATCTTCATTATTATCTTGTGACTCTTAGAGCTAGCTGTTCTTTCTTTGTAATTCATGTAAGCTTAGCCATATCTTACGTAACTTTATAAACGTCATCTAGTCTTTTGTTAGTTTCTTTCATCGTTAGACGACTTGAAAGCATTGTACCATTTTTTCAAAATCATTAAAGTACACTTACCATTTCAACTCTTCTTGTTCTGTTATCAATAATTTGTCATGTGCTAGTATAAGCATATACGGCGACGGTCTCTAAGACTGACGTCTGCCACTTTATGTGCTGCCACACACGAGACACGGGTATGCCATGACTCCTGTCTGAGACCGACACAACCAGTTACAGGGTCGAATATCGGACAAATAAATCGGCCGATCGTAGGATTAGATCCGCGGGGCTCCAGTTCCGGAGACCAACGCTCTACCATTTGAGCCAGTTCGTACAAGCATGTTCTGAAAGTTATTTTTTGTACGGCACATCAGGTCAGCACGGTAACGGATATATTGTACCGATGGTGTCCTTAGACAGGTTCTATATTACACTAGTAGCAACAGTGACTCTTTTATCTGTCTGAGTGGTAAATGCATAACAATTTGTGCATAAAAGGGTTGGTTACGAGCAAAGGGTGTAGGCCCTATATATACAGTAGTTTAAAAGGACCCATGTGTAGGATAATCACAGTAAATTTTATTACACACACCGATGTCCCCCAGATACATCAGCAAAATAATTGCGAGGTGACATTAAAAAGGTTCCATGTACACTTGTTTGCATTGTTGTTTTTTTTCTTTTCTTTATTTTTTTAAGAAACGGAAGATCGGATGTTGAGTTTATGATTAGAAGGTGCGGGTTGCATATCTTACTGATTACCTCAGTTCCAGAGAAAAATGGTTTTAGAAATGTTTTGTGGTACGGTGTATCTCACGCTCACTTAATCTAAGTGTTGTCCTTCAAGTTGTATGGTTTTACTTCCTGAATGGCGGCCTTCTTGTCTTGTCACCCTTGTCTTCCTCCCCCCGTTGCTCTATCTCTCTCTAACTCTCTGCCCCTCCCACCCTCTCTCTCCCTCTCCCTCTCTCTCCCAGTCTCCCTCTCTCTCTCTCTCTCTCTCTCTCTCTCTCTCTCTGTCGCTCTTTTTTTTTTAAATCTTTCTTTGTGTTTGTACTTTTTATTCTTCTGTTTGTATGTGTGTGTGTGTGTGTGTGTGTGTGTGCTAACGCGCAATTCAGGGAGGAGCGAGGTTCTTCTGCTCAACACGAGATCTGAAAAATAACAGTCCACTCCTTAACTGTAAACAAGACGTGTCATTGTTATGGAAGACAAGTTTGGTTTACTGTTGACAAGGCTTTCCTTTCCTAGCCTTGGACGAGCAAAAGCCTACACATTTTCAAGGTTACGTTGCTCTGATTGGTTTTCATTAAAGGGGGTTAAATGGCCATGACTTTATGTTTGTTTCCTTCCTTGATATGGGCATTTTTTTCGAGTGAGAAAATCAGAATCAAACAAATTAAAAAAAACATTAGTCTTTTATATTGAATTTCGCAGTGCTATGTTATGCATGTGCTTTTCACACGAATGAAAAAAAAATGATGTACATGTATTATTCCTATTACATGAATGATGTTGTCCGAGATTGTATACCTTTAGTTTGAATACATCATATGATGTGTGAAATATTTATAAATTTGTTTATAAAAAAAAATAGAGATAGTTCCTAGCAAATCATGGGCTATTTGTCCTGGCTGTGGCTGTGGGTGATAAGAGAGAAACGTGCTTCTTTCTAGTTAAATGCCACCTATATACCCAAAGAAGGGTATGTACGACGAAGAGATCCGAGGACGAGATATGGAGGAATGTGCCAGCCACTCTTACAGGCACCGATCCAACTAATAGGAAGTAGAGCTTTTCGAACTATAGACTTTGGTTTAAACCGCTTAGCTCTACCGACTGAGCTACCTCATCCCTATCAGCCGCATCAACTTTCCTCTGCCGCTTGTCCACTGACATTCCCAAAACATTAAAAGTCGAACTACTTTATGTAAAAAGTCATACATTCTACAGTGTTTTAAGTAGATTTATTCCTTGATTTGTTTCGGATGATGTTGTTCTTGTAGCTATAATTTCAATGTTTATATATTTTTCTGATTCAAATAATACAACGTAACACCATTTAAATGTACGTTGAGTTGTTGAGTTTATTTTACGGCATGTCGACTTATAAACGGCTATATTCTGCATATGATGGCCCAGGCTTGCACTTCGTAAACCGGAGGCTCTATCGGCGAGCGCTCTGGACTGAGGGTGGACGGTCTGAATCTCAGATGGTGCCAACGTCTCGATATTGTATTCACCAGGTAATCTGGGAGTTTGAGTTTGAGTTGATGTAACGCTCAGGGTCAGCACTTTATAGGCTTTATTGTGGACGGGCCCCAAGACTGACGTCTAACAATACTTTATGTGCTGCCACCCACGAATACCTGCAAACTGACTCAGTCGGTTACATTTTACTGACACCGATCCAACCAGTTACAGAGAACGAAATTGGTCAAATAAATTATTGCCGATGGAACCGTGGACCTCCTATCTGGAGACTAACGCTCTACCACTTGAGCCAGTTCGCCCGTAAATCTAGGAGATGTAAAACACATTATTATTACTTTAATCTACTTTTGCCATGTTCTCCCTATCTTTGTGTGTGTGTGTGTGTGTGTCTTTTGTCTTGCGAAAGCTAAAAATCTTTTTTTTTAAATAAATAATAAAAAGAACAACAACAACAAAAAAAATGTTACATAGGTAAAAAAAAAAATTGGTTTTTTGTTTGTTCGTCGCTTTTTAAGGTGAGATTTGATATTTTGACGAACATAATAAATACAATAAAAAGAAAAGAAAAGTATACTCTTGTGAGTTATTAATATCAGTCAAATCCCCTCCTATTTCTCTCTCTCTCTCTCTCTCTCTCTCTCTCTCTCTCTCTCTCTCTCTCTCTCTCTCTCTCTCTCTCTCCCTCCCTCCTTCTCTTTTTATGGCACAGATAACTCAGTTGGTAGTGTTTTCAACTAAGAAGAAGTAAGCCCTGGGTTTAAACCTCATCGTATGCTCCGTCTTAATAATAGCGTGATTGTTTGGGAAAGCATGGAGATATAAATCGATTAAAAGTCTCTTTGTGGTCTATTTGTCCCTCATTTTATGCTTCTATGCGGCTTTAAATAGCCTTTCACTTTCTTCCCTCTCATACTCTTCATCTGTTCCTATTTCCTCTATTCCCACTCTCTCTGTTTTTCTTTCCCTCTGTGTGTGTGTGTATATATATATATATATCTTTTCTCTCTCTCTCTCTCTATATATGTGTCTCTCTCTCTCTCTTTTCTCTCTCTCTCTCTCTCTCTCTCTCTCTCTCTCTCTTTT
>RQTK01000111.1:475954-568775 GCA_003991915.1 Elysia chlorotica | reverse complement strand
TAGTAGTAGTAGTAGTAGTAGTAGTAGTAGTAGTAGTAGTAGTAGTAGTAGTAGTAGTAGTAGTAGTAGCAGCAGCAGTAGTAGAATTCGATGTTGGGGGTTGTTGTTCTTGTTTTTGTTGTTGTTGTTTTTGTTTAAGTGCACTGGTGCAAAAAAAATATTATAATTTAAGTAGGCTGTTCCGCACTTCTTCGATCCCTTGCTTCATCCTGTTTTTTCCGCCTCAGCAAAATGCAGCAGAAAATGGTGCAAACTGCCTCACTGTCGGTGCGTTGGGACCGATATTCCCGGAGGTTTGGACGTTGACGAGGTCCCTCAAATGATCATGTTGACCTTCGACGACAGTATTAACATCCAAAATATCAACTACTACAGGCGCCTGTTTAACGGCACACTGCGGAACCCTAACGGATGTCCCATAAAAGGTTAGTGTTTTTTGTTCACTTTCCTTCCTCTAATAGCACCGCCTTCAGAAAATAAATGACTGAATGTAGATTGCTACGTTAATCAAGGAGCTGGAACGAAGTAGCTCAGTAAATAGAACTCACGGGTTCTGATTAATACATTAAGTTCTGGTTTCAAATTCTTGTTCTCTCTCTCTCTCTCTCTCTCTCTCTCTCTCTCTCTCTCTCTCTCTCTCTCTCTCTCTCTTTTAATTTTAGTTCTGGGTTTAACGTCTCATAGGTTCCCCCGAGAGATCCTTTTTGGTTCCTCATTTTCGGAGGTTCTAAGTAGCAGTCTGGTTTTGGCCTAGATTGACATATCTAATGGTATCTGCCTACTCGAGGTATAGATATGTCTATAGATAGGTTTTAAGTTAACTAAGGAAAATTATTTGGTTTTCTTGTGTGTGTGTTTTTTTCTTTCAGCTTTAACCTTTTTTTTATGCCTTAATTATAAATGGATATGCTCCGTATGAAATATAAGTGTCTTTACAATGATTGTTCAAAATATGTTTTTAATTTTTTCGACATGATAAAACAGTTTTAGTGACTTATTAAAGCAATAAAAAATAAAGCACGTGATAAACGCACACGTATGTCAATTTGTTAGTGTTCTGGTTTGAGAAAAGTAGCCCGTCAGTTTAAATCTCAGCTAGTAGCCCTGTCTCAGCACGGATATGTTTGTGTGTGTGTTTTTTTACCTAGGCAATATAAAAGGGTTTTTTTTCCCCAAAAAACCTACAGGTACTTTCTTCGTGTCTGGAGACAACACTGACTACAATCTGGTGTCGGAGGTCTACAGAAAGGGTCACGAGATTGCCTCCCATACCATCAGCCATCGCAGTCCCACGACCTGGTGGGCTTACGCCGGATATGACAACTGGGAAAAAGAGGTCGTGGGCATGCGCAAGCGACTGCATCAGAATGCAGGAGTTCCGCTTAACGAGATCGCTGGGATGAGAGCTCCATTTTTGCAGGTACTTTCATGTTTCTTAATAAACATAACAGAAAAAAAAATTAATGGTCCTTTTAATGTTGTATAATTCTATCCATAAAACCTTTGATTGACTTCTATGCGGATTGCTTCGGGTAGAAAGGAAAGAAAAGGAACGATCCGTCTTACACTTTTAGGCCATCAGAAAAAAAATATTGCCGAATAAAACGAAATGCAATTGGTATCGGTACTACTATAGGTTTCTCACTGAATCATGTACGGAGACAAGCAAACCAGTTAAGTTTTGAAATCCAGAGCGTTTAAGCGATGGAACGACCGGCACTAAATTATGTTGCCTATTATTTGCTTGTCTCGTTTATAAGCAAAATAATTGGGGAAGGAAATACAACTCAAATTAACTTAGACCCCGAATCAGGGTTTTTGTTACTATTAGTATCAACCCTTATTAAAACGTTTACGTTTAAGCATTGTTTTACTTACTACCCTTCACTTCTATTTCACTCTGTGTGGCCATTTTTTGCTTCCATGAGAACTCCTAAGAATTTCTTATATCGGTCTCAACCAGAAACATTGTATGGTTTTGTATTCATTATCTGAGGTTAATTTATTTAGTGGTTGAGGCGATGATTTTTTTCTTTGTTTTTGTGTATGTTACGTTTGCACCTTTTCGAGTAGGGTTGGAGTTGAGTCTGAGTTAGCAGTTTTTCCAACCTATTCATTTCATTTTTGCACCGTAGCTTATTAATTTATCTTCCTTCAGGTTACTTTAGTTTGGACACAAAGATACACATTTTTACTTTCTTTCGTGATATAGGTTGGCGGGGATGCGCAGTATGCCATGCTAGCTGAAAATAACTTCCGATACGACTCTTCCATGGTGACGGGTGACCTACACAACAACCGAAAGTCACCTATTTGGCCATTCACCTTGGACTCGGCCCCCAACAGCCAGACGTGCAGTCTGACGCCGTGCCCCACACGGTCCTACCCGGCCCTGTGGGAGGTTCCCCTCGTCAGGTGGTATGGCTCGAACAATGTGGCCTGCGCCATGCCTGACGCGTGTACCATTGGTGAGATTTAACCCTTTTAACATTTCATTAGTTCAAGAATTTCTAGGGGTAGAATGTCGAAGCCTTATGGGAGGTTCTTCCTCGTCAGGTGGTTCGAGTCAAACAATGATTTATGTCTGACACGTGCTCCATTGGTGAGTGTTAACCGATTCTTAATGTAATAACCAGGTTCACTAAATTTTGTCGAAAAAAGCGAACCTTTCTCCTAGTTGAACGTGTCCTAGCTCTCACGAAAGAATCCCAAAAGGCGAGGGGGTCCGAGCGGGACACCAGGGACTTTTGACGGTTACATTTTCTTGACACAGACCGAACTAGTAGGTGAAAACCGCATCGGTTAAAGAGGATTCGAACTCTGAACTCCCTGCATCAGAGGCCGACGCTAAAACCATAGCATTACCAAGATGCCCACACATTTTGGGATACAAATTCAAGTGACATTTGTATGTCTAGTGGGCGAGTAGGCTCACTTAAAATACTTTACGAATAATATTGTGATGTTATAGCCATGATGACCATTAAAGGCAACGGGTGCTCTAATTGTGCGAAAACGTGTTCACGGTGGTCAATTTGGTGATTTCACCAGTACTTAAGGAAGCCTCGGTTTCACTGCCTTGGTTCAAGAATTTCTCGGAGTTGAAGGATAGAGCCCTATGTCAATTATACTCAGAAGATTTGTTGGACTTTTGTGGTAATGAAGAGTTATTTGATAATATGAACAATACTGGCTATAGTTTTTTGCAAATATAGTTCTAAAACAAGCTATGCATGACTACTTGCATCACTTCCAAAGAGGTCTGTTTTGTGGTATATGACATGACATACAGCACCACAGAGGAGCGTTTAAGTTTCAACAGAAACTCCTACACAGACACGGTAGAGAGAGGTGGGGGGGGGGTATATATATAGAGAGAGTAGGGGGAGGGGTTAAGATCAGATAGATGTGGCAAACAGAGGACCAGACCTTAAATAATTATTTTACTAATAAGATTTATGAAACATAGTTGGTAAAAACAAATATGACAGAAAACGTCAAACTCGGGATGTGTGAAGCTTAAAACTAAAAAGGTTTCAAAAGATAGAAATTTATATAAAAAAAAAATGTGTGATTTTTTACAAACATTATTCTAAAAACATAAAAAGGCACGATTTGAAGCTTAAAACTAAAAAGGTTTCAAAAGATATTTATATAAAAAAAAAAATGTGTGTTTCTTTTACATTTACATTATTCTAAAGACATAAAAGGGCACAATTTTTTCAATAGATCATCTTTTCAAACTTATAGTAATGCATACGGAAAGATTAATCTTGCATAAACACCGACTTATACTTAATTTGTCTAATGGTGGATACAAAGGTAGCGTTTAAGTGGAAAATTTCGTTGTCAATGAGATAAAAAGGTTTAGAACAGTCTATGCTGTAAATAATTATGCAAAAGAAAAATAGAGACTGGAGAAATAGAGACTGGAAAAAATGGTAGTACTTGTACCTGACCCTCACCAACATAAATACAAAGTATTCGCTATAATTTATCGGTTTACAAACCAATTGATGTTTGGAAAAGAATTGGTTTTTTGGTGTGTGTGTTTTTTTAAGGAGTTTGCTTATAAATATAATGTGAAGTCGAAATGTCGAAAAAAAAATCAAACGAAAGACACCACCACAAGAAATAAACTTTTCAGGTTGTTAGAGACTTACAAGAGCAACTTACTTAGCTACGTCCTATGGTTTTGTGGGTTGTGTTTCTAGAGGTAAAGGTCAAAATATAGGAGTATAAAAAACGTACTTATAACATTCTTCCTTGGAGCCGAGTTTTCTTTATGTCAAATGTTGTTTAATACGAGGTTCAGTATACTATGATTCGTGTTAACATCTCTAAACATCCTTCCAGGATCAGGCAGCAAGGGCAGCTTGAAGTTCTTGGAGGAAAACTTCAAACGTCACTACAAGAGGAACAAAGCTCCTCTTGGCATCTTCATCCATGCATCCTGGTTTGGAAGACAACACAGCACTTTCGATGGACTTGCCCAGTTTCTGGAACTGATGTCTCACATGAATGACGTTTGGGTGGTCTCAGTCTCACAGGTTCTTGATTGGATCGAGAACCCGGTTCCGATAAGTAGACTGGACTCGTTGGAAAGTTGGAGATGTTAGTGCTATATATTGCACCTCTCTTTGGAAAGCTGGGGAGGTAGTTTGTGGTATATACTGCACCTGTATTTGGATAGTTGGGGGCATTAGCAGTTTCACTGTATCTGAATAGTTTGCATACTTTGTTGAATTAGAAGTTAGTAAACCATTATCCTGTGGAATATTGGCACAGATTCATGGTCTATTCAACATGTGTATCACAATTTGAAAAATTATTTGTGTACAGAGAATACTGGGCATGATATTAATTTGTTTCACATTGCCATGGCTCTTTTTCTTATGTTTATATTCTGCGCCGTCTACAACTACTATTTACTATGAGGTGTTTTAACTGTTGAAAAGCACGTTAAAAATAAAGTTGATACAAGGACTGGTGTTTTAGGTGAAAAAGAACAAAACAATTATTTGATATTAAATTTTTTTAAACATTTTTTTAAGAATTGTCTTGTCCATATTTCTCCCTATTGTAACTTTTTCATGATGTATATACTGTATGATAAGATAAAGTCATTTGTAATGACTTGCTGTAAATTACACTTTTTTTACACTATTTCATATGCTTTGTAAATAAAGTAATACAACAATTCAATCGTGGCTGTGTTATTTTGTTGTTCAGTTGATTTTCTTTTTCTAGTTGTATATTTATTATAAATAGACACGACCACCGATTCAAATATAGGGCAGGTATGCTAAACATTATTACAACCGCTGGCATTATACCATTTATTATTACACGGTTACTGTGTATGTAGACACTCCCGTAAACAAAACAAAATGAATACGATTGGCGCGCGAAAAACATTTGGGTTTACTTTTACTTTCGTTATCATCAGTTAACTCCTTTATTTTTTCAGTACAGTCAATTTGTTAAATAAATACTCAAAGTTAATATTTATCTAAGGAAAATAAATAAGTCTAGACTAGAACTGATATTTGCCTTATGATCTTAAGTTCAAGATCTAAAATTTCTAGTTCCCTTGTCACTCCAATTGGTTCAAGGTGTCCCAGTTCCAGAGTTTCTACAATAGGTTCAAGAATCGAGGTATATTTATGCCCTAGGCCTAGAATAGCTCTAGATCTAGATCTAGATCTACATGTTCTGTCTTCAGGCTCACCATGCCAAAATAGAATTAGCATCTAATCAAAACTCTAAATAAGATCTAGATTTTTAATCTGCATTTGATTTTCAAATTATTACACTAGTCTAAGGCTAGATCTATAACATATCAGCTTGCCTAGTTGGTAGACACTATCATGCAGTACTTACTCCTTACCCACTGCAGATCCAGCTCTGATAATATGGCTTTAATGTTCGATATCGTAGGCAAAGTTATTGGATGGATATTTGTTAGATTTAGACCTAAGAACTAAAGTTGATTTAAAGAACACTTTAAAGTAAACTGTGCTTCCAGTTTTTCTGGTGTTCCAGAAACTTTTTCCTGTGCCGTAGTGGTAGGCCAAAAGCAAATTTATTTAAATTGAAAGAAATGTCTTCTTGAAAATATTTTTTTTGGACTCTTTAAAGTTTTTATATTGATCCAATTACCTTGCCCTCTATTGCACATGGCCACCATGATTATAAACAGATGGGATCGCAGTGGATTTATAAGGAGTGCCCACTATAGATGCAGTTCACAGGAGCTCAGTTTCAAAACTGTAGCGGACAACTTAGTTTTGCCTTCACTGACCTCCTGGCGGGGGTCATAAATCACGGCTGACAGGTGCAATGCTAGCATCCTGACTCGTTTCTCACTGGTGGGGTTGTCAAGGGGGCGAGTTATCGCACTGAACATATTGCAAAAATTGAGAGACGGGTGGTGGTCATAAAGGATGAAAGTGCTAACATTCTGGCTGTTGTTCAAGCCCATATGCTAAAAATGGCCCATCTCTAAAGATCCTTGTACATGTAGTTGTAACCACACAATTACAGAAAAGAAAAAAGTAATTTCACCGTAAGTTTTAACTTCTTTACAAAATAATTATAGTTAAACTGTCATATCTTAATGTAAATACACAGTGCATGCCCAACAATTAACTGTGTAATACTAGTATAGTCACTTAAAAAACAAATGCAAATGAAAAATACGCTTTTAATAGATTTATAAATGTTATTAGAAATGCACACAAAAATTTTTTTGTGATAACAAATTTTTTTTTCGTGTTACAACCTGTTTGAAAAAAGGAAACAAAAGTACAATTCCCGATCTTTGGTCGATAATTGTTCTTGTAGGTTCCTACTTTTTCCTTAATAAAACTTATACCACTGTAAAGTTCATGAAAAAAATTAAAAAAAAATTTTTAATACACTTTTAAGAAATCTAGTTGATGTCAACTTCTTCATAAATATCAAATACTTATTGAAAAATTTAGAGTTGCAAATTTGCAATCCAGCATCTACTAATGCAAAATCGTTCATATAATTATTTATCCCAATTTTAAACTTTAAAATTTTTATTGGAAATTGCAGGGATATGGATGAGGTACCATTTGAAGAACCTACTGAAGCATCTGATCCACAGCTTGATTTACTGAGCAAAGAAGAGCTTGAAGAATTTCAGAAAGTGAATACTGAAACCATCTCAAAACTAAAGGCTGATATAGAACGGCTCAAGTGGAAGCTGAGACAATTTGGACCGGGGGCCTACCTGGGACAGGAGTATGAACCTCTATTTAGGTGTGTTTCTTGTTTGAAAAGCTTGGGAAGTGCATAATTTTAACAGCATTCTTCATAAAATCTAAATTTTGTTTTTAAGACATTTTTTCTATTTAGTGTTTTGGGTGGCATATTTATCAGCATTCTGTTGAGAAACCAATGTACAGTTAAGCTGCCTTCAGTGTCCTCTGTGTTTCTCTTGAGATTATCCAAGCCCTGCTTTCATATCTTCTTCCAACTGATGACCATTACTTCTGTCTTTTAACTGCTTCATTCCGGTCCTTTCTTCCTGTTCTTTTCTTAAACAAAGTCCAACAGTCGTTGCAAGTCTTCACTATTTTCTGATTTTAGTGCAGTGTCATCAGAATATCTCAATGTAGTTTGTTGTCTCCTCTTACTTTGATTCTGGTATAATCCTCTAAGTTATACATAAGTTTTTCGAGGGAAAAAAGGTCTGGGGAGAGTACACCTGTAGCCCTGTTTGAAACCTCACTTTATGGCATTTTATCTTAAAACAAAGATTTCATTGCATATTATATTTTAAGTCAATCTTTTGGTCATAAAACTGAAAACATTCATACTTTCGGAGTTTCGCTTGTCTAAAAAAAATCAGGTTATGTGCCCTTTTTAAAAGACAAGGATAAAAATTGATGGGAGAAGTTCCTAGAAAAAAAAATCAGCAGAATATCCCAATGTGGTTAATATTGTCTCCTCTTACTTTGATTCTGGTATAATCCTCTAAGTTAGGCATAAGTTTTTCTCTGTAGAGTGAAAAAAGGTCTGGGGAGAGTGCACCTGTAGCCCTGTATGAAACCTCACTTTATGGCATTTTATCTCATAACAAAGATTCATTGCATACCTCATTTTAAGTCAATCTTTAGGCCATAAAACTGAAAACATTCATACTTTGTCTTGTCTAGAAAAAATCAGGTTTTGTGCCCCTTTCAAAAGACAAAGAAGGATAAAAATTGATGGGAGAAAGTCGTGGGGAAAAAAAAATCAGCCAAGTGAAAATTCACCCTAGAGGCATTGATTTTAAGGACCATATTCAGTTGGCATAATTATACAGTCTCTCAATGTCTCTCTCTTTTTCCTGACTTCTTTCCCTCTTATAATTCCTTTTTCAATAACTCAGGCAGTTTCATTTTCATCGTTCTTCCCTTTACCCCCTCCCCTTATCTCTTTGCCAACCTCTTTTCTGATCTGTCTCTCTATCTTTTGATCTTAGATCTAGTTCTAAAAAAAAGGGGGTCTTCATCATTTTACTGATAATCATTCATTATATCTCTTCTCTCTCTCCTCCTCTCAGTCCCTTTTCCGATCTTTTGTCTCCCTCAATCTCTTTTTAAGGTCTATCTCACTATCTTTCCCGACCTGACCTATCTCTCTCTCTCTCTCTCAATCTCTTTCCTGGTCAAACTCTTTCTCTCTGGATCTCTATCCTGATCTTTCTCTCTTTCTCAATCTCTTTCCCGATTTGTCTATCTATCCCTCTTTCTCTCTATGAATAGGGTAGAGTTCTTAAATAATGAAAGCTGGAAAGTTGGGAAAACCCAGATAGACTCGAAAAGATGCTTTGCCCCGAAAATTCCTGATTAAACAGGTCCTACTGTATATATTTTGGTCTCGTTTGAGATGAAAGAAATATCAATTATAATTGTTTTTGTCCAAAAGGACATGTTTACAGTTGATTTTAAAACTTATTCTTCTCTTTTAGACAAGACCGTCCTGATGCTGTCGAAGAAGTGAAAGAAAAGCTTCAACAAGAGATTGAGTTGTGCACAGACAGGGTATTGAAAATAGACTTATGAAGCAATTAAAACTTTTTTTTTCAAATCTTTTACAGGTTCTACTTTCAGATACATTTTTGTTTTAGATTTATTATTTTTTTCTGAAAATATTAACTCATTGAAAGTTTGTGGACCATCAGAGTCGTAGATAACAACAAGAATAAATTAGAAAGTAAACAAAAGTATGCATACTTTTTGAAGAGGGAGTTGGGTGTGAGCACAAATTGGAAATGTGCAGTGTGCACTTCAAGCAAGGACAGAAAAAGAAAAACAGTAACATTTCAAGAAAGAACTAAATGAAAAATGTTGGTCAAAAGTGGTGGGGAATATTATCAAGAAGGTGGACAAAATGTTAAGATTGAAACTTAACTAAAAGTATGGCCAAAGGAATAGTCACAGACTTGCAAATCTTAAAGATACATAAGTCTTGGTGAGATGCTGTTTTTAGTTCAATTTTAGGTATGTGTTATTATATTCTATTAAGTTGTTATTTTTAATGCAAATACCCAAACATGATCAATTTATTGTTCAGACTAAGTTACCAATGAAGAAAGTCTAGCAAAATATTATTTAAATTTTAATTTCTTTATCTTTGTCCAAGCAAATTATGTCAATTGGAATTGATCAGACCAGAGGGAAACGGAGGTTGAAACTTTGAATTTAGCATTGTGAAAGATTTGTGATTTTTTACAGTTCTAGTTTGACAGGTTACATCTTTTTTCAATTTTTTTTTGGAATAAATTGTTGCTTGAAAATTTTAAACTTTACTTTTAAAAATCACATATTAAACCATACATTTTTTTATGATACAATCTTTCTCTCTTCCAGATCAAAGAGACGATAAGGTTAACTGGAGTCACTGTAGATTCCTTTGACAGAAGAGTTGATGTGCTTGGTATGTCTGCCATATTTTGAAGTCCTTTTGCATCAAAACATTTGGATTGTTGGTTGATTTCTTAATATTGGTAGTCAGCAAATATGCTATTTTGCAGAAGGATTTCAAGAATAAGACCTTGTATGTGTTGTCACACAGAGAGCTTTGGTCTAGGCTGATCACATGATACTGTCACAAACTCAACATTTAAATGTGTTTTCAAATAAAATTTAATCTGCTTTTTAAGCTTTTTCTTTTGCTAAAAAACCAAGCAGCACATTCTGTTGTTTAATTGGGAAGTGCTAGCACAAAAGTTAGACATCAGATTCCCAATCAGGAAGTCTGCGGTTGTAGCCCACGATCTGAAACAATTGATTTGTCAAATTTTGTCTCCTACTGGTTGATTCGCTGTCAATATTACATGACTGGCTGAGACATGAAAATGTGGTATCCCCGCATGTCTGGTGTGTGGCAGCATGTAAAATTGTCAGATGTTAGTTTTTGGATCTGTCTCAGTATAGGATCCTCATTGGGAAGTTAAAAGACGTATAACTAGGAGAGAGCTTCTCTCCTATTAAAAAGAATAAGTTGTCAATCTTTATCTACTGTTAGACACTGAGTATCAAAAGTTAAAAAGCTTTACATGTACATGCAAAACCAGTTAAGGAAGTTCATGTTTCCACCTGTTCCTTTCATGCCTGATTTCCACGGGCTAATTATTTTAAAATTTATGGTAGGGCAGCAATAAACTCTCACAATTCCAACAAATTTTAGGATAGTTATTTCTATATAACATTAATGCTCATTTATAATGATTCATTTGATGTTGATGTTGTTTTAATTTAGATGATGAACACTGTGTTAAAGAGTTCAATATGGATTGCACAGTTTACAACAGACGGGTTCGTCTTTCCTGTACAGTGGATACACGATATGTGAGTTGTCATGTGTTGTGTTTTTTTTTATGTGAACATTTTTTTACATTTTACATTTCATTTATTTCCTGAGATCCCTCTTTCTCTGTCACTTTCTTTGTCTCTCTATTTCTCTGTCTTCCTCTCTCCTCTTCCTTCCTCCTCTCTCTCGATCACCATCTCTCCTCCCAAATTTTCCTCCAAATTTTTTTTTTTTTTATATTTTGTACATTGCCAGATTTTTTTTCTTTTTTTTTTTTTCCTTCCCTGTGTCTGCTCTGAAGTCGACTGAAGCTGCATCACCTGTTGATGGGAATGTCACCTGGTTCCAGATACAGTTCCAGGAAGACATACACAAGGCCATAGGAGAGGATGTACTTAGGTGATTTGAACTCATGATTACTCTAACACCAGCCCAACCCCTAGAGAAAACGGCCTGGCTAGAGTTTGAACTCAAGAACCCCTGATAACAGGTTGCAGACTCTACCGAATGAGTTAGTTTGCCTCTCATGCCAAGTATCTTAAAATAGTCTTGAAAAGATTGATGAAGTTTGATAAGAGGATCTATTTGCATGGTATGTCTGCATAGTACCAAATGTAAAAGCATTCTTCAGTATTTACAGTTTCTTTTCATCCTTCTGCACTTGTGCTTAAACAATGTTAGTTTTACCCTCCAATATTTATATTTTGATCTTTTTAACCACCTATATTAATATTTTTTTTATTTTTATTATTTCATGGCTTCCTTGAAATTTAGAGCAGCTGAAAAAATTGCTCTCCACTCTGCGTTTTCCTTGTTGAAGACCTACTTGAAGTGGAAGAAAGAGCGAGATGATGTGATGGTGAGGCTGACGCAATCACATACTGACAGACTGAGTGTCTTCACTTCAGAGGATGGACTCTACTGCTTAAATATCACAAACCCCAATGCAGATAGGTAATCCAAAGCAGTGATAAGTGAAAACATTTTTTCTTTATCATCTAATCTAAGGAAAGACTATTTAGATCAATCTCTAAAGATAAGTTTGGTTTTTTGCCTATATGTCCCTACCCTTTGGGGGATAATGAAGGGACTGAAGGTATAAACTTTTGATGGAGCGAAAAACAGCTAGAACAGGATCTACAGAGGAATTACATAATACATACAAAAGGGAACAGTCGAGAAGAACACAAATCGATTAAAGAATGAAAGAAAGGCTGAATGAATAGAAACAGGGAAGAGAGGAATGGGAGGGAGATTTTTAAAAAAGAGAAGAGAGACAGAGAACTCCTCAGAATAGAAGAATAAAAGAAAATTCCAGTTGCAGTAGGACTTTGATAGAGGTAAATAATAAGAACTGAAAAGTAGAATGATGTCAGTAGTAGAGGGAGAGGCAAACAGACATAATTATGTGCAGTAGATTTAAATCCAGATCTACAGGTGAGACCGATGGTCCTGTGGAAGATTATGGAGTATGAAAAGTTAAGTGATTGTGATTTTACAATATTTTTTTTAACAACATAGTCCTTTCAATTTGTTTCCCTTGAAATAGGCACATAATGACTTTAAACACTCCTGTTGACCCTGTTTACACCAGTGCTGTTAGGAACTCAGAGGGGAAAGTTTTTAGTAACCCGGACACTGATCTACATGACACTGACAGTGGGGAAATATTGCAAGTACCACTTAGTTGACGTTTTTGCCCAAGATGACCACTTTTGACTATGATCTTAGGTCGCCGTGGGCAGGATTGTCTGAACTATTAATGTTTGTTCCTCATAGGCCAATATTCCATGTCCAATATTAAATACAGTGCCATTTAGGAAATGGGAGGTTATTGTTTCTCTTGACAAAAATATCTATAATCAGAGGTGCCTACCTCCAGAGGCAACTTGGAGGGATTTTGAAAACCAAAAAGCAGGAATTTGACTAAGAAAGAGGGATTTTTTGCGCACCTCCGCACTTACAGACACATCACTTACTTATTACTACTACTAGTCTATATCTAGCATACTAGAGCCCACTAAGTAAGAGTTGACTAACTTAGAAATCTAGTCTAGAATTTATGAATCTACAGCAGTGAAGTGAAACAAAAAGAACGCATTTGTTAACCTGTTACCAACTTTTGAGAAAGCAAATACAGATTTTTAGCGCGGTTAGTCACTATAAACCTAATCAATGGTCAAGCTTATTTAGTTCAGCTATCAATATTGACTTAGAAACTTGAATGCTTAAGCATAACTTTAAAAAAGCATTTTTTTTCCTTCCTTTTTTGGGAGTATGTGTGTGTTTTTGTTTTGATCTTTTTTTTTTTTTTTAATTTTTTTAATTTTTATCTCTAGTGTCAGAAACAGCAATATCCAGGCTTTGCATAAACTAAAACTATTTTAAGAAGGTTGAATAAAGAATGTAAACTTTCTAGCTTGCCCAAAGCAATTGGAACTAATCCCATTGTCATTGACTGAAGTAACCAGTAGGGTACAAATCCGACATTTAATTTGCCCATATACTATAGGAAAACCCTTAAAGGAAATATAAAAAAAGCTCCCTTTTCAGAGATGAATTGGTAGGCTGGAAGGTGGAAGATGTGAATCATTGTTGCAATTTTAATTAATAATGATACTAATGATGGTGATTCAAGAAACTAACAGCAATGTCTGTGTGTGTATATATATTTCTAAAGAGATATTTTCAACATTGAAAAAATGAAATAACTTGAATATAAATGGCTGTATTGTTTTATTTTATCTGTGTTTAGATTTAAATTTACACCTTGATTGTTGATTCTTGTAAGGTCCAAGCGAATGATGTCAATCAGTTTACTTTCCTGAGTTGCCTTTTTAATAATGAAAAAAAAAAAATTAAGATTTTAAAATATTCGTGCAAAGTTTTACCACTTCTGGAATTTGATTTTGAAATCTGATGACTTACAACGATCCCTTGTCATGGCCGTCAAAATGTTGTTGTTTTTTTTTATGTGAATCCATGAAACATATGCCTACTTGTACCGATTTGATCAGTAGACAATAGTTTTCTTCGTCATTCTTGATTTCCCCATTTCCACAGGAATGTACTGATTTTTTAAACTTTGAAGATATTCAGCAGTGCGATGGCCTGTTTTTTTTCTCAATAATATATTTGCGGTGCAGCTGCCTCTGTTCACCGCTTATCAAGAGACCCAAGGCACATATTACATTTTCCCGTCCACAATATAGCTGATAGAATGATGACGTTAAGCGTTTATCCAATTCAACTCGACATATATGTGTACATATATTACATTTTAGCAGAGTTCTTCTTGACAACATATTTTGTGATAGGTTGAAGTTTCTGGCGTTCCATATAATTGAAGCCTATTCTCTTTAGATCAAAGTTTTTGACATGCTCTCAGCTGCTAGCCAACCCATACGCTTTGGTGTACTTTCATATACTTTTCCTATTCAAATACACCGAAAAGTGTTTTTGTTTTTTTATCCGACCTTCCAGGCAACTGTGAGCATTTAACGTAACTGTGGCTATGATTTTCTCCCAATCACACAACCGAAACTAGAGAAGAAAAAAGAAAGTCCCTTCGAATGTTTTGCATGAAAGAAAATATAAAAACTATTTAATTATTGTATCGATAAGCGATATTTTTCTTTTGTTTTTACTTATTGTAGTGCTATCAAGATTGGGTTAGTCATCACGTCACTGATATTGATCAACCCCAACGTGTTGTTGTCTTTTGATTAACACTGACCAAAAAAGAAGTTCAAAATGCGGCTCTTTCCTGAAGAAAAAAAACTATCTTTTGCTAACAGAGTACCTTCATGTAGGCAGGCTTCAACAAATGTTACGAGTGTTTCAATACTCTTCATCCTCAGGGACTGCCATGGACACAGAAAATGTTCTGGGATCAACGCCAGAGATCTTCGAGACAATGATACAAAATCTTGGCATTGAGAAAGCTTTGCAAGCATTTATTCAGCTTACATTGACTGATGGCAAAATCCCACAGACACTTGAGAGTCAGGAGAATGCTCTCTCCTAGACCAATGGACTCCCACAGACAACTGACCGTCAGGAGAATGCTCTCTCCTAGACCAATGAACTCCCACAGACACCTGACAGTCAGGAGAATGCTGTCTCCTAGATCAATGAATTACCACAGACACCTGACAGTCAGGAGAATGCTGTCTCCTAGACCAATGGACTACCACAGACACCTGACAGTCAGGAGAATGCTGTCTCCTAGATCAATGAACTCCCACAGACACCTGACAGTCAGGAGAATGGTGTCTCCTAGATCAATGAACTCCCACAGACACCTGGCAGTCAGGAGAATGCTACTCCTAGATCAATGAACTACCACAGACACCTGACAGTCAGGAGAATGGTGTGTCCTAGATCTATGAACTTTCAGACATCTTGCAGTCAGGAGAATGCTATCTCCTAGATCAATCAACTCCCACAGATACCTGACAGTCAGGAGAATGCTGTCTCCTAGATCTACGAATCACTGTTAAAATTTTACTTTTTTTTACTGTAGACTGCAATGATACTTTTCAGTCTAGCAAGAAATTTTGCAAATTGATATCAGTATAGTATTGTTTGTCACGTACTATAAAATTCCGACTCAGTCTTCCCAATTTTTCTAATATTATATGTCAAGAAGGGTAGCAGGCTGTTTTTAGCAGCAGTATCTGGCAGGGGTGGAACTAGGGGTTTGAACCAAAACAACTGAACTTTTCCCCATTAAAGACTAATAAACTGACTTGAGTAACACCTAATGGATACATAGGACAGCAGGTAAAATTAGCGTCAGTCTTGGAACCTGTCCACAAGATAGCCCATATAGTGCTGACTTTGAACGTTAAGTAACAAAATGAACATACAAACTTATTCTAATTTCGACTAGGATTATCTCATTATTTTTTGTAGACCTATCAGACATCGAAAATATTAAAAAAGCCTAATATATTATTTATTACCGTTTTTACTACTATTATTATTTCTGGCATCTACAATCATAAAAAAAGGGAGATAGGAAATACAGTTTTCCAAAGATACATTGCAAACCTTTTTTATAATGAATTTGTTTGTTTTTTTCCACACAAGTAGGCATTGTCCTCTTTTATGACAATGGAAGATGATTGAAGAAGCCCAACCAAAACCCCTGTACACTATTCTTTTATTCTTTTCTGATACACTTTTATAATTTTTTTTTTCTTTGGTTTTTTTTTTTTTTTCTTTGGGGGGGGGGTATTTATGCCAATGTTCTATAAACTTGCACTAGCAGATAGTTTTTTTTTAAATAAAAATTTTATTCTTTTTGATACAATATATACTTATGAGTATAATAAAGACCTAGTTGTGTGATTGAATGTGCTATGCCGTTTTATAGTGAAAAATAGTCTTAAAAAATTGATCCACTTGGCTTTGCTGCCTTTTTATAATTATATTTGGTCAGGGGCTTCAATTGAATATTTTGAGTACAGTCTCCTCTTAGATTATCAAGTGACTTTCTTTTTGTGTCAATATAGAAAAAAAATGTACACCTGAATTGACTCTTCCATTTCAAGTAAATTTAATTCATTCCTCACACATGTACAACTCTCGCAGCATAAGTTTTGAAATTATGTGTTCCATGTGTTCAGGTTGCGATGTTTGTACATATATAAATTACAAAATAAAATAGATGTACATTCATGTGTAAATAAACTTGGACTAATAAAATAAAAAAATAACATTAGCTATCGTGTTTCAGATTAACTTTATTCTTGTCAGTGATGTCTTTTTAAATAGTGTAAAAGGAAGGTTAACAAACAGAAGTTCGAACATTTTTTAAGTACCATACATTTGAAAATAACAGTTGCGCATTTTCAACATGTGTCAGAGAACAGTATAACTTTTCATGCTCAATGTAATGGATGTGTACTGTTTCCCATTTAACTTTGTGTCTAACTCTCTATAAACGGACAAAAAAACCAATAGGGCAATTAGGCATTGTCAGCATCTTTCGAGTTGAATTTCTATGGGTATGTGAACATTCAAAAGTTTCTCAAACAATAAGGAATGTGGAGGGGCAAGTGAATCACATTTGGATCTCAAAGGCACATAGGTGATTAACATATAGAAATATAAATAAAATAAGAGCAAAACTGTGTCTAAGTATCTTAAGAAATATCACATGCATACACTTATAGGCTTTATAGTTTGTGATAGTGCTGAGGAAACTGACTTTGCACATGTAGTAATTAAGTAGCAGTGAAGCTAAGTGGTTTAATTTTAACATTAATAATTGAATAATAAAAAAAAAATTATATCACTTGGGTAACTTGTCATTCCAAAAAGTAATTGCTACAATTCACATAGTTATATCCAACAATAATGTGTGCTCTTTCTTTTTTTAAGTACATAAATGTTTTTTTAAATCTGGTTATTTATATAATTAGTTTTGTACGCACACTGCCTTAGTCCCTTTAAATTTTGACAAGGTTTAATCAGGTGCAAAGTTTCACAATCAAATGACTATCATTTTGCAACTGAGTTTTGTTTAGGAATATAGAATCAATAGAAAAAACTTTGTACCTAGTAGGTGTACCTGAATCATCCTTTCCTTATTGGAATCAATTGTTTATTTCAAAACTGGAAGTGGAGCACACATGTAAATAGATCCAAGTGCTCAAGTTACAAACGGATTCATGCAAACATAAAGATAACAGGTTTAGTGAGGTGATCAATGCATTTCAAACTATCTTTCATAGAAAACAAAATTAAAAAATAGTTTTAGAAAGTCACCCTCACTTTGAAAAATATCAACCCTTAATGTTCACTAGACACCTGAAATAATTGTGAGAAAAAATCTGTATACGGTACATGTAATATGTTTTTCTCCATCAAATTCTCAAATTACGTGGTTTGTTTTTCTTTATCATATACTTCTGACTCTAAATCTAAAAAAAAATATGTGATGGCCAGAAAAAATAAAGACCCATGCCATGATTTTGATATATTTCAAAATATAAGACATTTTAACTTATGGCATTAAATTGGAAAATAATGTTTTGGTCTACACTAATTTTCTCAACTTATACATGTATGTTATCTATTCAGAACAAATTTAATAAATTAGCTAAAAATATATCTAAAAACAAGCCCATAGCATACAATAATTTTTCCAGACCATCACACATAAAAGCACATACACTGTATATAATTATGGAACATGAGAATTGTTTTCAGGTAAAAAAAAAAATCAATTTGCATGCATGATTCAGGCAACAGATAATCACGTTCATGGGGTTGAAAGACAAGGTTTAAGTCGAAGCCTGTTTACAAAATAATAATATATTCACTTGTAACTGCTGTTGGAATTTAATGCGCCGTTACAAATCTGTTAGTTTTATTCTTGCAAAAAGCAGCAATTAGTCAATTATTTGATCGTTTCTATTGTAAACGAAAATCTGATAATAGCAGCTCTGGAAGTGGTCGTAGATTTTAACAATGAAATCTGATCTAGAAGTTTGCTTTATTTTTCACCCACATCTGAAAAGGTTAGCCTACAACTTGGGCTGAGTATAAAAATGTCACTGATACCACCATTCTGATTTTATCAGGGTTCTCAAAGAATCCTAAACATGAATGGAGACACACAGATATCAGCTGCGATTTCAACCTTAGATTTAAGGCTCATCAGTCCAGGGCACTGTCAATTGATCTATCTTGCTGCCTTTGGCTTGATTAGCAATTTATACCTTGCGCAACTTAAAACTGGCCAAAGCTTTTAGCGCTTATTGGTCTACATTCCAAGAAGGAAATTGTACTGTTTGTGAGACTGACAAATCTTGACTGTGATGACCATTTCAAAAGTGCCAGTTTTGCAGTTCAATAGATGTTACAGCTCAGACTTAATAAGAAGATACAAGATGCAAAACATCTTTCAGAGAAAAATCAACAAATTTATCCAATTTTTCTTAACAAATCGAAAGCAATTTAATTTTGAGCAAAACAGACCTTTGTATAGCTACATGATTCTTTCAAAAATTATAAAGATCAAAGGAGCCAAATCAAAACATTTTAGTGAGAACATCACAGAGAAAATAGGCTGACAACTAGTTGAAGACTAAGTATATCTATGGCCTTATTGAAAGTCAATAAGACGAAGTTAAAATTTTTAATGCTTGTAACACAGAGCTTCATAATAAACCTTTGTTCTGGTACCAGCTTATGATAAATGCTTCTTAATACAACCTCCCTAGCTTTTTTAGTTTTTAGTTGTCTTTTTCGTTATTAGTATTACTCCCTAGGTTCACTGTTTATATAATATTGATACAGTGCATACCTGATAATTCGACATTACAGGGACCTGAATTTTCATGTCGAATTAAGGGAAAGTCAATTAGAGGATATTTTAAATATAAGGAAGTATTACATTTGGAGTGGCTTGGATGCAGGTCTAGAGAGGAATCTACACAGTGCCGTACCTTATAAATAATTTGTTATCTTGTCTAGCTAGTACAAATTAACTTTTGCAAAGCTATCCATCAGCTTTTTGTAAACACCAAATGAATTACTATCCTTGAGGAAAAAATAATGAAAATACGACTTCAGTTATGCCACATTGGGTTTGGATTTGGGAAAAATTTGTTAGAAAAATAAAGATGAACCATCAAACTGAAAAATGAACCATCAAACTCAAAAGTGTTAAATTAGGCAAAAGTATGCAAGGAGAATTTATTCCAGACTATTCAAGAATGTCTCTAATTAATGGAAATGTTGAATTAAGTGGGGTGCACTGTTTGTATTTGATTCACTCCTCATTTGTGTCTTTCCCAATGGTTTCTTTTCTATTACATGTACTACAGAGTACCGGTAACAAATAACATTTACAAGTAAAGTTAAGATAAGCTAGACCCGTGAGATCTTTTGAGTATTACTGATATATGACACATCTGTGTGATGCAGCTACTGCTAAGTTGATGCACACATTATATGGCAATGGACTGTAAATGAAATTTTACAAATATTAAATAAATATAAATATAATATTTATATCTAAATGGCAACTTAAAATAAGCAAAGTACATAAGAATATTTGAGAGACACTGACTCAATAAATAAAATATGTGTGCCTATAATAAGCATGTCCTTAAATTGATATGATTATATTGATTAGTATTTGTCCTTTAAAAAAAAAAAAATTATGTTCAGGTTTCGGGCTGCTCAAACGAAAATGGAAATTGCATAATTATGATAAATTTTTTTATTTTTTTTTATTTAGTACACAATGTTTCACAGTTACATTCAAAACTTAAGTACATGTAGCTGTGTGCTTTTTATGTATCTTGAGGTAACCATGGCGAAGTGTGAATTATATAAAATTAAAAGATATAGATCACAAATCATTCACATTACATGCATTTATTTTTCTTAATGAAAAGGGAAGAAAAAAAAACCTAGTTACAAAAGTATACAACCCTATAGAGTTACCAAAAGTTCAAATGAATCAACACCTAGAATTATTAGCATTGCTACATGCTTACAAAAAAGGTACCTGTAACCCTACAGAGTTTTAACAGATGTAAATGGATTATCTCAGTCTATTGTCAATTGTTATAATGTTGAAAGTAATTAATACTTAACTTCAAGACAGCCTTTACTAGTAAAAATTATCTGATGTGTCAAAATAAACAGCATTTCCTAGGTTAAAAACAACATGTGCAAAATAGACATGTATCGTGAAGGTTCTGTGAAAAAAATGAATTTTTATCAAGAATGGAGATTTTGATTTATTTCCCTAAACCATTTAATCTACAGATTTATCAGTGTAATCAATAGGCCTGTATTTAGTTTCATATTTAATGCACTACGTCCCCAAGATAAGCACAAGTAATGGAATAAAAATCTGATTCACAGACACAGGTGTCAACTCAGAGCAAAGCCACTGAATGAAAATAATGTAATGTACAAAATATTCTTCTAGTCTTACAATAGGTAGGTTTGCAGAATACAAGTTCCTTGCTGGGAGCTCTGGTAGTTTCAGCCGTTACGTGCTCTGGGCAGATAAACTAGAGGTCCCCGATTTTAATTCTCAGTTATTATCTCATCTTCATATAGGATTGTTAGCTTAGCGGACATAGCTAAAAAAGGATAAAAATAATAACCTTTTCTTGGTAACTGTATATTAAAGACCTTTATCATTCACCCTCTTAGACTTATTGGAGACGAATCAAGAATCGAAAAAACAATAATCCATACTCGGGCCCTTTAACAAGACCACAGAAGTTGATAAACATGGCAAAACTGTAAAAAGCACAAAGAGACCTTTATACATTAGTCTGCAAAGAAATAATATGTGATTTGCTCCAATGTTACCCTTTTAAACATGCCAGCCACATAACTTTTCCTATGAATAAAACTCAGTTTTTTAATACAAATATCTCAGAGTCAGAGGCAACACAGACAGAGTACCATAAAATTTAAAGAATATTATAGGCGTCTCTCAAAAAAACTGTTCTTGGGAACATTGATTTGGTAAACCTAGAGAACCTCACATAACCCAAAAAAAATTATCCAAGATATAAAAAAAAAAAAAACAGAAATTAATTTTTCATAAACAAACTAGATAATCCCATCACCAACTAGGTTACATTCAAATAATAAAAATTATCAATCATACACAAAAATGCCTTATGGAAGACAGTAAATTCTTGTGTAAAAAAAAAAGTGCTGCTAAAAGGCTAGTCATAAATCTCTCAGAAAAACAATATTTAAACAATATTTGTTGCTTACAATCTTTTGCAGGATTCAGAGGAAATCATTCAGGTTTATAAACTCTTATGGATCTTAAACTCAAAGATATGCTGCCTTTGGAAATTACAAGGCAAAGCATTTTGTCATTGTTTAGTATTGTATACAGTATTTTAAAAATGATTGATGCTCCTGTGTATATTAACAAGGGTGTGTTGCAGATTCAGATTTAATAAGATCATTTTGCATAATTGGGAGAAATTATAAATCAAGATTTGTAAAATTTTGTGCAAGAATCATTTAAATAGAATCTCTGCAATCAAAATATTTCAATGGAAAAAAATAAAAAATCACAATGGTGGAAAATACTGATGAATGAGGGAATGATTATTCAGGTGTAGAATTTTACTAGCAAATGTTTTTCATTATGTTGAGTGAGCTTTGTTAAAAATAGAGACAATGTGGAAAAACCCTGAAAAAAGCATTCCTTTTTTTTTATTCCCTTCCCCCACCCCCTCCCCCTCCAAAAGAAAATGGTAAATATGGAGGCAATATTCATAACAGTGCACTATCAACTGACAGTATCTTTTAAATTTCATAGACAGAATTTTCAATGCTGGCTTTTAGCCAAACACTTAATGCATCAAGCTTTTCAAGTAAAGCATTTTTGTTCATTTTCAAGTACAAAAAAAAACAAGTTATGTGCTATTTCTATTACGTCATGATTTAATTTGAAAATCTATGAAGGAGTTCCAAGGGAAAAAGATCAAGTTAAGTTAAAAAAATAAAAAAAGGAGAGAGAATGAAACTTGACTTACTCAGTGTCCTATGTTATTTATAGCATTCAAGCGTATTTTGACAACATTTTGATTTGTTGAGTAAATAAATTTAATAAAGGGTTTTCAACAACAAAAGCAATATTAAATAGGGTAGGGAAAGTCAGAGAAATGTAAAAGACATTTACAATTAGGTAAGGAATCAGGATAAAATTTGTTCAAACAATTTTATATAAATAGTGTAGACATGTATTTATAATTCTGAAGATATGAATAAAAATTGCGTCCAGATCGAACAAATTTTTTATCTCAAAACAGATGAGAGACAAAGTGTGAACGGTAGAAAAATCACTCTAGTGATTTCTCTAAATCAAAGAGTGGGTAGTAAATACTGGAGTCAGTAAGAAAGTGTTTGTTAAACCAATATATTCGTACGATGGCAATGCTGATATCTTGTCAGTATACACATTGAGTGGGAGATACAGAGCAAAGACAAGTCTGGATCAGCCATGAGCCTTGCATTTAAAATTTCATAACCACAAAAGCTTTTAAATAAGATAAAGATGGATAACATTACATGTATCGTGAAAAGATGATAGCGATTTTCTACAACCACAATAATTTATTATTCCTTGGCATGAAATGTATAGGGGGTGTAGCACACATATTGATCAGGGGATTTTTTTGTTCAAAGAAACATTGGATTGTTTTTAGTTTGTTTTTATAATGAACATTTATCTCACATAAGTTATACTATATACACAAGTCTGATTGGCAAGTATAGAGCAAACAGAAAAAAAATGAGAACAAGAAGTTCATCTGAGAGGTTTTCACCATCTTGATAAGATAAGAAGGCACCCGGTACACCAAAACAGATATCTGCACACCGATATATTTTCACAGGCGCTCTGGATTTTTCAGGCCAAAGTTGATGATACATAAGTTTTGAGCTCTAAACACAAATTAAATGAAAAAGATTATCTGTTTTGATGTACATAATAGAGACAACCTCCTAAAGTGTACTCAATGCTTTTTTAATACAATATAAACTACTCAAAAAGTGAAAATTCCTATAGGCTCCTGGTTCACCCTGGTGGCCTCACATAATATTCAATAATCACAGACATCATGACAGAAGTTACCAGCACAAACCAGCAGTATTTACCAATCCCTCCACCCTACTCTTCACTGAGCAGCCGCCCCAGAAAGTTTTGAGACTTTCTTCCTGTTGGCGCTCAAGCACTGGTGTAGTGGGATAACAAACACACTGATGTCATCGAACGATGCCTCCCGACCATCTGCCATCTTCCAGCCGCGGCCGGCGTTCTCTCCTCTTGCCAGATAGACCAGATCCTCGGCTGCTTTACGGAACCTGCGAGGTGTAACAAAACATTTTGAAACAATAGTTTATTTGGCATTATCACTTATATTTGGGTGATGAATAAAAAAACAAACCAAAAAAAAATAAAAAATTCCAGCCTTGCATGTTCAAACATTACCACATTGCACCAGTTTAGTATATATCAAAGAAAGCCTTGCATAGTATTTGTATAAGCAACTCAAACTTGTAGCATAAAAAAGAGCGTCCGAAAGATCATTGAATATGTGCATCTTGCATAATAATATGATAAATGTCCATGATTTGTCAGTTTATTGGTTTGTCGCTTTCTGAATGTCCAAAGTAGGCAATTACACTATCATTCTGATCTCATAACTTTACGGGCTGTTAATAGTGTCATACAGAGACTTATTGGCAATATCTGGACTTCTATCTCGGTCGGTCAAACTATGTCGACACCGGACCAACCAGTCAAAAGAAAGGCAGTCTGATTGGGATTCGATCCGGCAACCTTCCGATCATAACTTTCGCATTATACGGACTGAGCTACCTCTAAATGTCTTTTAAAAATATAATTAGGGTTCTTGTAATGAGAGCTTTCTCTCAAGGAAGGTACTTCTTTTCATAAACAAACAGGCCAAATGTACAAAGTGGTTGGGGGTAAAAACTATGGTGGGGCAACAATACTGGAAACCATTCGTTCGATACAAACACGAGCAAAATGACTGAGCACCATGGTCTGTGAGCTTTATCTTGTGATAAACCGTAGAGCAACGCCTGTATCGACAATTTTTTAAAACCATTTTCCCTTTTTTTATATATATATTTTTGGTCCCTTGAGTAATCAAGCCCAAACATGTTGCCTACTAGTTGCATCGGTGTTCGCATAATGTGACCAACAAAACACCGGACATCCGCTAGGGGATCCTGTCCACGGTATACCGTATAGCCCGGTTCCTTAGGCCGGACGTAAAGAAACTAATCTTTACCTTTTCCCAAATATTAAATTTTTTTTTCATAAAGTAAAGGAGGTGAATTTGGTCAGTTAAGGTCCCCTCGGTCGATTGTGTACCTTCTAAGTTAAAGACCAATACTTCATGAGTGTATGACTATGAATATTGTTTCAAATACAATTGTATGATATAATAATGTTATTATATGTTTATATTAATCTCCTATTCATTAAAACAGTTTTGAAACTATGTACATGGACACTATAAAGTGGAAAAGGTCAAATGAATGATCTTTCTTTTCTGTATAGGTCACAGCTGACGTAATCTACACCTAGTCCAGACTAAGCCTCACTAAGACTCAGATTAATATAAACAAAAACAAAAAACAAACAAAACAAA
The DNA here is from genome assembly GCA_003991915.1 of Elysia chlorotica. Taxonomy (NCBI): domain Eukaryota; kingdom Metazoa; phylum Mollusca; class Gastropoda; family Plakobranchidae; genus Elysia; species Elysia chlorotica. The sequence continues at coordinate 543,750 of RQTK01000111.1, read as the reverse complement.
AACAGGAAGAGAACAGCTTAGGCCTAACTGTGGCCTAGTTCTGAACCAAGCACAGACCACAATCGAATCGATCTAGCCTGTGCTGAGCTCGGGTCAAAGTTTTTTTTATTTTTTTATTTAAGCTTATAATTTGGCTAACGTACTGTTACGAGTCTTTCGCACCTGCAACCAATACACTTGTATCACAATGAGCTGTGTGGCATAAGACAAACTAAAATGCGAGGAATTCATTTCGGTTTCGGTTTCGGTGCTATAATTAGGAGTTACGTGTCACTGGAAATTCCCGGAAAAGTCTCTGCCGAGGCCGCCGTGTAGTTCTAAGAACCTCGGCTCTTACCTAGGATAGGCTATCAAAGTGGTAAACCACTGGTTCGAGAAACCTGCATTTTTTTTGCACCTGATTTTACAGTTGGTTAATTTTCAATGAAAACTTAAGCATATAAACTACACTTGCATGTTTCTAAGATTCCATGACACAGCTCCCGTCGCAGTGCGAGCTGTATATTAGGCTAGATAAAATCTAGATCTACATGATTATCTATCTGCAGATGTATTGCTACTGTTGTACAACATGGACGACTTAATGGTGATCAGATCTGTGAACGTTTACAGAAAGGCTGTCATTTGAAGGTAAGATCTAATACTAGATTCTTTCTTTTTTCCTTCTTGTTTTACGCTATGATAATTATTCCAGATCTACAAGCAGTGGTAGAAATAATAATACATGTACATGTCTTATTAAAAATCTAGTGCACAGAGGTGTTACTGTCCAATGCTTTACCATTGAATGTATACTGCATGTTTTCTGCACTATGTGTTTGGATCTTGTATGGACTTGACTTTAAATCAAGTTCATTTTACTGTTATAAATGTAAAAGTAACGCTTCAGTCTCCTAAATTAGAAAATAAAAATATTTTGGGTCATAACTGTTAAGATTAGATCTAGTTCTCAAAACTTGAAAGCGTCATTACTTTGATAACCAGGACGTAATAATATTGATCGTAATTATTCGACACTTTTTTTTATTTATTTGTTTCGTAATAAATTAATCCTTAAACCACTCCACGCAATCAGTTCAGGGTCGATATTCTACGGTGGGTAAGGATGGAAAGAGGGAATGGGAAAAGGGGGAGGGGGCCGTAAAATCTCTGAATGATTTTTCACTTTAACGCATATTTTGTGGGGCACAAGCATAAACCTTATTATAAAATACACAAAGCATAAGAGACTAGTGGAATCTGAGGGGCGGTAGGCAAAGATCTCGGGAGCTTGGATACATGTATTGGGGTGAAGCAGTCGGGGGAGAGGGTAGGTTTTAATACATGTACAAAAAAAATTGAACAAAATGATTGAGACAACAGCGAAAATATCATAGAGCGCGTTCAGAAGAATAAATAATGAGCAATACGTGTAGCAAGGTAGGTTTAGCTTTCAACAAAATACTGAGGAGGGAATGATCACTAGATCTGTATACATACAGGTAACGTACAATTACATAACTGAAGTAACTGGGGTATGGAAGACAACACTTTTAAAACAGGGAGGGAGGAGGTGTCGATATTTTTTTTATGACTAGCATCTCAATCGACAATGCTCTAGGATTATGGCGTGCGAGACATTCGCGGCTTGTGCCCCATCTCCTGATAGGATTATTTGAGATACCTTGGGGACGAAAACCTACAAAGTTGCAAGGCAGTAGCCTATTAAAAGATACGCCGTACATGATTCCTCGGGGGAATCTATGAGACGTTAAACCCGGAGAGAGGTAGGGAGAACTCCGCTCTCTCTCTCGCGAGAAAGAGAGAGATAAAGAGAGAACAGGATAGTAAAAGATAAGACACCGACTTACACACCGAGGAATAAAATAGTGTCCTAATAATATGAACCGTTTTCTTATGATAAAATGGCCGAAATAGGTAAATTGTATTCAAAATGAAGCTAATTTTATTAAGACACAACATCGCATGTATGACACTGTATATGCTTAAACGTCAAGACTATACTTCTATCATTATCTAAGTACAATCTACCCAATAGAGGTCGTTATTCTGCACAACATGCATCATTATATGATTGTACTGCTGACAGACAGATAGGCAAGACAGAGATGGAAAAATATGGAGAGAGAGAGAGGAGAGAGAGAGAGAGAGAGAGAGAGAGAGAGAGAGAGAGAGATTGGGTTGATAATTATTTGTACGTTTGGTTTACACCCTATACATGTACAAACATTAGAGAAAGAGAGTTGACAGGCATAAACCAAACCCAAACAAAAAGATCAAGTAAAATTTTGCGAACTTTGGTCTTAGCGCCCCCTTGCAACACTTTCAGTTTCAGTTTAACATCATAATCCTGGCGATTTGCCAGCTTTTGCCGTGTAGAAATGGTCGAGTATTGCTTAACACAGTATGTGCGCCATCGATTATCCAGGTTAAGTGGAACCTGGTCGATGTCATATCATCGAAACCATACACGTTTGTTTATTTTTAGGGTACACAAACTGTAATACAAATAAACATTCCAAAGAGATTTGCTAACGGTTTCGATATTACTCAAGCACATTTATATTAAACTAGATCTGCTTCACAATACACTATAATAACAGACCGTCAGCACATGAGGACAAAAAAAAACCAAAAACATTGTAGTTTCAGTTTCGTAAATTTCTCCCCGTGTGTATGCAGCATACCTTTCTCTGCAGACGTGTTGACATTGGAAAATGGAAATATGCCAGCGGTTCAACACTAATTTTGTCGATTACGTTTGTCGAGTGCTTTTGTGTGATTACTTTACAGCGATGAGTGTTGAAGGTTTTTAGTCCGGTCTAAAACAGGCGCTGTCATCAAAGCATAGCTCTAGTGAATTTAAAGACGTCAGCTTTTTTCCAGCTGTTTTAACACCCTACCACCACCCCCATCCCCCCCATCACCCCCACCACCGCCATCACCCCCATACCCTTTGTCAGCTTATAGTCGGCATGCATAGTATTAGTAGTCTGGAAACTGACGTCACAAAAGAACGGTCCCTTGTGTGGTGATGTTAATGGTAGCAGTAGTAGTAGTAGTAGTAGTAGTAGTAGTAGTAGTAGTAGTAGTAGTAGTAGTAGTAGTAGTAGTAGTAGTAGTAGTAGTAGTGGTGGTGGTTTTTGTTGTTCTTGTGATGGTAGAAGAATTAAAATAAAATAAAAAAGTATGAAGCCTCTCAAGTTTTGTTATATCGCCGATCGATCTGTAAAGGATTGTTCCACAAACGAAATCTGTGTGAGTGTACGTCTCTCTCTCTCTCTCTCTCTCTCTCTCTCTCTCTCTCTCTCTCTCACTATACACACACACACGCACACACACACTCTCTCGCACTCTCTCACTCTTTCTCTCTCTTCACCATCTCTCCACCTCTCTCCTCCCCTTTTCTTTCTATCCCATCTCTCTCATTATTTTTTTTTACCTCTCGCCTCTACTTCTTTTCTCGCTCTCTCTTTATTACTGTTTCCCTCTCTCTACACACATCCAAACTAAACTGAATTCACACAAGTTTTCTTTTGTGGCGAACATGACAGCCAAAGAAGTTTCTCTTAACCAGGAACATAATAATTATACCCATGAGCACTTAAGTAAAGAGACTTTTGACACGCTCACCAATGCGTCTAACTGTAATCTTGTTTCTTCCATGCAGAATGACCCACACAACATTGGCGTGATTTGCCTATAAGACACAAAAAATTGATACCTGAAGTTTTCCCTGAGTTTTGTCTGACACTGCTTACATATACATCGACGCGAAATCAAAATTACTGTGCTGACAAAGCTAGAAACAGATTTGCAGCGTGACCGTGAGGATGAGCGACAAGAGCGTTGACTCCGACTCGGATGACGGGCTAGGCGCGGTGATGCGGAATCCCGCCCCTGCTGCAAGAGCATTGTCATACAGGGAGCTCAGCGGCAGGCCATCCGAGTCGCGGCAGTCACGGCATCTCGCCACTCAACAGCCGCAGTTGCAGGGGTCTAAATCTGCCTCTCTACGACAAGCACCTCAAGCCGGTGAACAGCCCCAGACATGGCGGACCACAGATCGTGCTGCAGCCCAGCAGCCACACAGATCGGAGAACATTCGCCAACAGATTTCTGAGCCTGGACAAATCAGGAATTCTAAATCTGAACATAGCGCTCCAACATCCCAAAACAGAAATAAACGTTTTGAGTACGTTAGTGGAAATAAATCATTGGCAAACAGGAAAAGTCACACGAGTCTTAACCCAGCTCAGACTTTCGAGGGGTCGCTTCAAAGTGAACCTGACAATTTCAGACGAAATCAACCAGGCGACAGATATGACCGACACCACCACTTTGAAAATAAATCAAATCAGCATCCCGCAGACAAAAAACCAGATCGCTCCTCTGTTCCGGGAAGAATTAAAGAATGGATTGAGCAATCAGTGACAACTTGTCTGGTGTTTGACATGAGCGCTGCCGTTGATGATCTGTCCCTCTACCTTAAAACCACACCAGAAGTCCCGGCTGATATCACATCAAACCTTGTCTCCTTACTGCACCGTGCCGTAAATACGAATCAAAAGGGAGCCGTAGATCGCATCGTGCGCTGCGTGCTGGATGCTTACTTTCTAGACGGCCATTTCATCCTGTTCTTGGATCAGCAAATTAAAAACCGCTCCCTGCGCCCAGAAACGCTGCGCGCTGTCAACCAAATGCTGGACGTTGTGGAATATGCCATAGAACAGTGCCCCGAACATGGCGCCAAGTGCAACTACTCTCTGCAGCAGATTATGGACAAAGGGAAGCAACTGGGACTTCTGGTCTCGGACAACAGAGCTACGCTACAAGCCAGGAAACTTATCAAAATGTCTATAGGCAGCCAGTTTAAGAAAAACCAAGAGCCTTTCCAGTACCAACACATGAACCCGGATTGGTTAAGTCAACCAGGCGTCAGGCATGGCATGGTCGAACCGGATCCCGACATGGCCCTCCCTCCTGATGACTACACACAGATAAGCATCTTCCCCGACACGGATGAAATATTGGCCGACGTAGCTCCTTTCCTCAGGGCCAATAAGACAAGTGGAGAGTATCGTGACAGCCAACACTATTTGGATGTTCACTCAAGACTACTCAAAGAGGACTATTTAGAGCCCATCCGTCGCGGGCTAAAGGATTACAAGGAGGCTCAAATTATGGGAGGAACAATCAAGGAAGACAATTTGAGGTTCTACTACGATGTCAAGTTGGTAAAGATGAAATGTGATGAGAGCAGGGGCATCACTCATTACGTCCAATTCAGCGTGCGGAGTCATGTCCCCATAGACTGGGAACATTCGCGGCGTCTGATGTACGGCTCACTGCTTGTACTATCAAAGGACGTGTTTGAGACTACCGTGTTCGCCACAGTCAGCGATCGAGATACTACTCAGCTGGAAAAAGGTCTTGTAGAGGTAACGTTCCAGAACAACTTAGACCAGATATTCACATCTTCCGAATTCGACGTTTTTGTAATGGCCGAGACCACGGCATACTTTGAGTCGTACCGGCACGTTCTTGAAGGGTTGCAGGAGATGAGAGATGTACCTTTGCGTCGGTACATCCTGTCGATCGAGAAAGATATCTTACCTCCAGCCTACTATCTGGAAAGTCCAGAGGTTGATATGTCGTGCATTGCTGCCCACGGCCGATGCCTAGCTCCTGTGGAGATCCTGGATGAAGATGACTGGCCAGATGCTAGCCAAACCATTCTGAACGAGTCCCAGATGGAGGCCATGAAGCTTGCTCTCACTAAAGAGATGGCAATCATACAAGGTCCACCGGGCACAGGCAAGACTTATGTTGGACTAAAAATTATGAACATCCTCTTCAACCAAATGAGAAAGATGAAGAACAAACAATCGCCAATATTGGTTGTGTGTTACACAAACCATGCCTTGGATCAGTTTCTTGAGGGGATGCTTCAATTCTGCCGCTCTGGAATAGTGAGGGTTGGTGGAAGAAGTTCCAGCGAGGCTCTAGAGAAGTTCAATCTGAGAGAACTCAGAAAAAATCCGAAAATGGAACGCCATGTCAAAGCAAATATGACTATGAATGTGAAAAAACGCAAAAAAGAGTTAAAAACTGTAGCTTCATACATTGAAACGTATTGGCAGCAATCTCTGAAACAGGAGACTTCTATTCTAGCTCTCGATGACCTCCTTGAAGAAGTGAGCAGTGTCCACCAACACTCTCTCAAAGATCCTAGACGCCAAAGCGATCTGAATCCACACGTGATCCGCGTGTGGCTGAGAGCTACAAGTGCCGATATGGAAAACCATATGACCAAGGCCTCGATTCGCCGATTGGCACAAGTGATTGCTTCCGGTGGAGATGGTTCTATTGATTCTGGAATCACAAACACGCTGTCCGCCATCCGCGCTGAGTTCTTAACCCGCGTGAATATCTACCGTTACTGGGCCGGGTTGTACAGAATGCGACTGGAGTTTAAACTAGACCAAACTATGTCTCTAGGGGAAGGGGCCGATCGTGAGCTCATCCAACAACTTTTGATAGATCAAGAAGTTGCAAAGGAAGAAATTTTGGAAGATGAAAAGCTTATTCCTTTCATGGAAAGTGAAGACGTGTTTAAGTATATCAGAGAAAGTGTTGAGGCTGAATCAAAAGGTTTTGACACTTCTAAGCAGGGTGTGGTGCGAGAGTGGCTTTTGGGTCGATTCACTACAGTTGATTCTCTGCTGGACGCCATTGAGCGCCTTACAAACCCACCAGCAATTCGCGGTCGGAAGAAGGTAAATGCAAGAGGCGTAGACACAGATGATGACCTGGAAGACGGCAGGTTTCCACGAAGGCAATGGGTTTTGGTTGACAGTAGTGACGATGAAGGCAGTGAAGATGATAAGGATGAAGATGATTATCGTCTCAACAGCCACTCGGATGAGGGATCAGGGCCGGATGACATGGGGGACATTGACGACTTTGATGAGAACAAAACGAAAAAGCAAAAAGAACAGTTTCGTGATATTGCACGGGACTTCAAGCAGTTCGAAAATCGTGAGATCCAAATTTACCAGCGGGCACTCATGCTGGGGGTGAACATGTCTGACACTGAGCAAGAAAGCCAGGAAGATGAGTGGCAAGAGAGTGGAAACCTATCCCACAGCAAAGTCTTCAAACTGCTTCACAGCGTTCAACCATTCAGTGAAACTGATGTAACCGCTATCACAGACGTGTGGGATCTGGAACTCAGAGATCGTTATCGTTTGTATAAATACTGGGTACAAGAACGGAAGGAAAAACTCGCAGGCCGTCTTAAAGCCCTCACACAGGAGTATCGAGATATTCTTGCTCTAAAGAAAGAGGCTATAAATGAAAAAGATGTGTGCATTCTTCGCTCAGCCCGTGTTATTGGAATGACAACTTCTGGGGCAGCCAAGCACCGTGCAGTTTTGCAGAAAGTTGGGTCCCAGACCGTGGTGGTGGAGGAGGCTGCGGAGGTTTTGGAGGCCCACATTATCACATCCCTCAATGCTCGAGTAAAGCATCTTATATTGATTGGTGACCATCAGCAGCTCCGACCTAACCCCACAGTCCACAGACTGGCCGTCGATTACGATCTGGAGATTTCCCTTTTTGAGAGGCTTGTCAACAACGGGGTTCCAAGTGTGATGCTGGAAGAGCAACATAGGATGCGGCCAGAAATTGCCCAGTTTATTCGACACATTTATCCTTCACTACAAGATCATGCGACTGTAAAGTTCTATGGTAACATTGAAGGTGTTGCAAGCAATGTGTTTTTCCTTCAACACAGCTTTGAAGAGAAAGAAGTAGACGATAGCACGAGCAAAGCCAACACACACGAAGCGCTGTTTCTGACTGCCCTTTGTAAGTATTTTTTGCAGCATGGATACGAAGGTTCCCATATCACTGTCTTGGCGGCCTATGGGGGACAAGTTGCCGCCATAAAAGAAGCCATGGAGCCTGAAGAGAGCATGTACAAGGATGTGCGGGTGACATCTATTGACAATTATCAAGGAGAAGAAAACGACATCATTTTGCTATCTCTGGTCCGTAGCAACAAAGAAAACAAAGTAGGATTCTTGAAGACTGACAACAGAGTGTGCGTTGCTCTGTCCAGAGCCAAGAAGGGGCTGTTTGTGATCGGTAATTTGAAACAGATTGCTTTTAAAAGTAATCTTTGGAAGAAAATCCTAGCAACAGCCTCACAGGAACGAGTCACTGGTGTGTGCATGAAGCTTGTTTGTGTAAACCACAAGGAACATGAAACATATGTCAGCGGCCATGAAGATTTTCAAAGAGACGTTCCAGAGGGTGGATGCTCTCAGCCTTGTGGAGTAGTTTTAATGTGTGGCCACATTTGTAACCTTACGTGCCATAGTTGGGACCGTTTCCACCAAAGCACCCCCTGTCGACAACCATGCCTGCACACTTGCCGAGAGGGCCACCCATGCCCTCTAAAATGTGCTGACGAGTGCGGGCCCTGCATGGTGCTTGTCAAGAAGATCCTCAAGGACTGTGACCATGAGGATACAGTCCCGTGTCACAAAGACGTCAGTGAGCATGTGTGCAACCAGCCGTGTAGGAAGATGCTGCCATGTGGACACGAGTGTCGGGGTGCCTGTGGAGAATGCTTTGCTACTGGCAAACATGCTCCCTGCCTGGAGAAGGTAGAGAAGACGTGGCCAATCTGTGGACACAAAAACATCACAGAGTGTTACAAAGACCCGGCGGATGATCCCTGTACAACCAAGTGCAAGGAGACTTTAAACTGTCAGCACAAGTGCAAAGGTACATGTGGTGGCTGTATGAGTGGTCGGGTGCACCTGCCATGCCAGAACAAGTGCAAAAAACCGTTACCATGTGGCCACTCCTGTGAAGGCCCTTGTGGCGGGGAGTGCATGCCCTGTGGGAAGCGCTGCCCCACACGCTGTAGACACGGCCCATGTACCAGCACAACCTGCGGCGCTCTGTGCAAACCCTGTACCGAGAACTGTGCGATGGTTTGCGCACACAGCACCTGCTCACAACGTTGTCTGGATGAGTGTTTCTCCAAGCCCTGCACAAGAACGTGTGGCAAACCTGTGAAAGATTGCTTGCACAAGTGTGTCTCACTCTGTGGGGAGAAGTGTGTGTGCTTCACATGTGGTCAGAAGAAGTTCCAACTCATTGATGCAGGCAGCTCCCTTAGGAAACAACCCAAGCAAGTTATGGCCCATGAACAAAGAGAACGCGCAAGAAAGTTTGAGCTGACTCCTGATATCATTCTCATGAAAATACCTGCATGTGGAGATGTATTTACACTAAACCAACTCGACAAATACGTGGAAAGCCTCGATTCCAAGGATACAAGCTACATCAAGTGTCCCTCAGTTTCTTGCCCAGCAATTTTACAGGGCATAAAACGATATGAAGGTATAAACAAGCAGAGAGCTGAGTGCCGACATGCGCGAAAAGAGAAGCTTTTGGAGGATACAAAAGTCACATTTCCCGAACTTTCACAGCTCAGATTTTCACTTGCCAAGGTCCAAAGTTATTGTGACATCGACCAAGCAAGATATCTGCACAGCGACAACATAGAGTTAAAAATTGATCCCAATGAAGTAATCGCATTCAGGTTATTCACCCGCTTTGCTTATGCGTTGTTGAAAATTGAGCAAATTGATCGCAAATTTAACAGAGAGAGAATGTTTAATGCAGCCAGGTGGAAGAGGTTGATACAGGCTGCCAAGAAGACTTGCACGCCACAGTTTAAAGAGGAAATGAGACTGGAGCTTCACAGGCTTCTTCTCTCAGAACAGTTGGTCATACTGCACACATTGCTCAAGGACTCCTACACACAGCTTGACAGCACCACCAAGACCCTTGTCTTAAATCTGAAGGCTGCTTGTAAGGAAAAGATGTCATCTAGAGATCTAAGGACCAACCAAACTAAAATGGAACAACTCTTTATGAAGCTTCTGGACAGACCTGAAGATGACTATTGGTGCAAGTTGACCAACGCCTTGAAATCAATCAGCAATCATATCTGCCTTTGTCTGGATGAACCAAATGGGAAAGATCTTTGTACTATTTTGGATGAAGATCCCGACAACTCTTTTGATAGTGATGGAGAGGAGTACAGTTCTGAGGATGAGAGTGAGTCGCAAACTGATGATGAAAGCTCCAAAGGTGTACTCGAATCTGGCTCTGAGAATGACTAACAGCTGGCTTTGGTGATGATCACAGCTTGGTACCCCAAAGTAATTTCACGTATACCAGTTATACTGAGCACTTTTGAAAAATAACCCTATGTTCCCACACAGAGCAAAATAATTAAACTTAAGTTCAATAAAATTAATCTCTTATCAAGTGAAGACTAAAACAACATACCAGACACCGCTTAGGAGCTACCATGACAAAATATGGACTCTAAGGCTTAAATTAGATATGAGAGTGGTGATTAGTCCAAACGTTTTTCTGACAATGTTTCATATTTATTCGTACACTTAAATTTTATCATGTATCAGAAATTTCATGAGAAGCTTACAAGACTTCAAAATCCAGGAATGATTTTCAAAGGTGCAGGATCAAGGAAAACTAAATCATCATAAATATCATTGCATGTTGGTTGTTTATGTGCGTGTGTGTGTGTGTGTATGAAATGAAGATAGTTTTTATTTCATTGAACTCCCACTACAAAGAGAAAATCTGCCCTGCATTCTTACAACTCCGCTTGGGCTTACATAATGGCTATCAATCTGATCTTGCAGAATGTTGCAATAGCAAAGTGCAGCTTCTTTTGCAATTTTCCTAAAATAATTTTTAATCTACCAAATTTAATAAATAGCACAATAATTTCCCCATTTTTTCCACATTTAGACAGACAGACATACAGACAGGTGGAGAAAGTATCTAGATAGATCTATACATATTATAATAAATAAGCCTTTTAAATACCAGAAGAGGTATCATCTTGGGGCATATTGATACATGTACTACTTAATAGGACCGGTTTTACCATTATTGTTTGAAAAAATGTCAACACCCATAATATAACAATCGCTCTAAAGAGAGGCAAATATTGAGACCACCACGCTACATTGGTGTATTATTCCTATTTTTCACAAGACAAATGTATGAGTAAGCAAAAGCACTTCAAATATTACAAGTCATTCGCTTTACCTCTGCTTTGTTTGTTCTATCTGAATCTTAAAGACTAAAATTATGCTGCAACTTTAATATGTACTATGAATAATATTTTTTATTGAATTGACACAAGTATTTAATACTTTTTTTGTGAACTGATAATTTCAAACAATAGCTTTGGTGCATGTGTATTTTTTTACTTTTTTTGCTTTATCAAACTATGCTAGAAAGTTCAATTTTTTTTTTTTTACTTGATCACATGATTTCTTGTTTTGGTTTTTGTATGTCCACGCAATTTCCTAGTGAATTACATATTTTCTGTGACATTAATAGAGACTCATTATTTAGTGTCATTAAATTGAAATCACTATATGTACATTTATTCTTAGATTTCCTCAAAAAGTACCAAAATAATTATACTCTTTCTTGAGGAGATTCTTTAAGTAGATACTTAGATTAATAACCGCATGAAAGAAAAAAAAAAGTTTCAGATCTTTCGCACGAGGCAAAATGAGCGCATCAGATTTTTTATGTCATTTATTTTAATTCATAATACATGTGTACCTGTACCTGTTTCTGTTCGTGATGTTTACCTTACCAAAACAATGAATAATTTAAATTTGTTATATGTACATGAAATAATATATAATTACATTATCTTTGGAAAAAAGACTTGACTATGCAAGTGTGTATCAATCTTCTCAAAAATGTATATCCCAAGACTATTATCTTATTATCTTTAGAAATGTACCAAGAGCTTCAAAGACTGAATACCATTTAATATCTTAATATTGATTTTTGTCAAACAAAGAAATTTGCATCATGATTGTCAGAGGGCAGAACAAGACACAAAATAAAAGAATAGCTGGCTGATTTATCCACAGCAATATTTCAATAATTATTTTCGAAAAATAATGATATGCTTGCTGGTGAAAAGGAAATCGGCTATGTGTGTGTGTAGTATTGCTTGTATTTAAAATGAAGGTTGATGATTTTTAAATATTGTATTTTTTGTTCTGCTAACTTGATTCAAAAAGAATTTATAATAAAGTCTCCATTTTTTTTGGTATTGTATTTATCACTTGAAACACACATCATGTATTTGGATATTTGAGTTTGTAAGATTGAGATTGGACTTTGGTGAGAAACTAGCCTGACCTTCCATACCCTCTCTTAGTCTCCTGTGTTTAAAAAAAAAAAGCAATAATGCGACTGTTGGAGATTAAGCGCCCAGGTGAAATATGAGAAATTGATATGTTCTTTCCACAATGTATAAAGTTAAGCTATTATTTTTCTTTTTACACCCTGTAAAAAAATGTGAAGGCGTATTATATTAGGCCTTTATGTTATACATTACAATTGCCTATTTTTCTGTTTAAAGTAAATGCAACATTTATTTATCTTTTTCTAAATTATGTGTGTGTATTATTATTACATATAAAGAATTTATCATCACCCTGTAGTTTCTCTTTATTTTGAAATTGCTTTTTCTTAGCAACATTGTAAATTGCAATAAGCTTAGGCTGAAGATGGTATGCCTGTCTCACATTTAGTATGTGGCTCAAATGGGAGATGAATTCTGCTCTGTAATGCATGGCTTACATACAGTCTTATTTTATAAAACACATAAATATATACTTATTTGATACTGAACGTTGAAACTTTATTTACACAAACAAAGAAGAAGTTGATTGGAACAAAAATCTAAAGTTCACATGTAGTAAGTTTCATGTGTAGCTATGGTATACTCATTCTATAATAAAAGGTTATCTTAGGGTAGTCTAAAGAGTAGAATTTAAACCAAATTTCATCTTTAAAATAGTTTAATTGACCTATAATAATCATTGTATAAGCTATCACGGCATGTGGACTGATCCATCCTATTTATTACTTAAACTCATTTTTGTAATAAAGTACTGAGAAAAGCTTGAGGGGCACTATTTAAATTGATAAGTCCTTTTTTCAGGAGGGGGGATGGGGAATGTGCAGGAGCAAATCAAGTAAAAAATTAAACATTTATCTCTGTGAAACATGGAGTAAGTAATTACTTGTAGGGGTTTTACACGGTTTCTATTTGTATCCTGATCATTTCAATTTTGTCAAGCAGTTTATTTTATTTTATCCAAAAGATTGAAAAAATTTAAATGCACTGTAAAACTGTCCTGTTTTTAACAGGGAAAAAAATTTTTTGTTCATAATTATAATAAAAATTTAACACACAAATTAGTTTTTCTCCACTTGTTTCTTGTACATGTTCACTTTCCTTGTAATTTTGTTGTCAAATTTGTTTAAAAAAAAAAAAAAAAGAGCACCATTTTTTTAAACATTATCTTATCTAGATAATATTTTGTTTCACACATTGTATATACATGTAATTTTTTTCAGTAAAGTAAATCTAGCATACCTCCTAATGCTTACATTTACTATAGTATAGTGGTCTCCTATCACAATCTGCTTTAAACCTGCTTAAGATAATGCCACTACTTCGCCAAATACACAGGTTTTTAAAAAAAAAGTTCCCTCTAAGATAATTTATACTACAATTAGCCAGAGAACACACTTAACAAAATTCTAGCTTTAAACCTTGTTGATGTCCAGAGTGCTGCTATGGATTAGCCGAATCAAACTATTCTTTTGATATAATTTATGACTATCGCATCCCTCTGCAAGCTGTTAGGATAGTTTGTTTTATTGCTTAGAGTCTAACGTTAGCACTATATAGACTATATTGTGGACTAGATCCAAAACTAATGTCTAAGAATTTTAAGTTCTGCCACACAGAGGCAGTGTGAAGATACAACTTATGCCTCAGCTGGTCACATTACACTCACACCAACACAACCAGTAGCAAACCAAATTGCCATAGTGGGGCTTGAAACATGAACCTCTTACCTTAGAAGTGGATGCTGTACCCCAGGACTATGGCACCCTTATCGCTGTAGGGAGGGGAGGGAGCAAGGCATCCTGATCGTAAAACAGAGTCTGATTTATAGTAGTAGCACTACCATACCACTACGCCACCCCATCCCTCTTTTTTTGGTATAACCTCTTCCCCCTTACATACTTGTCTTGGCCAAAAAGCTTGTCTCGACTAGCTTGCTCTAGAGATGTTTTTACTGTCGCTCCTATTTCCTCATTCGTCAGGAGATCCCATAATCCATCACAGCCAACTACCAAGACATCGTTTTCCTGAACGGCCCTGTCTGTAAGAGGCAATACTCTAACCTGGGACAGAGAGAAAGAGAAGATAATGGAGATTTTACCTACTTTAATTTCACAATGTTGTTGCTGTTTGCTCAAATGTGGAAACCATGGCACTTGTCCTATTTGTTGTTGTACACAAAGTAACTAACTACTGTATCAGCATCAAAGAGCGCAGAACATTATTTTTTCGCGGACTAGGCCTCCCACTGCTTTCCTGGATTACCCTATCTGGTAAAATTGATTCTTCTCATTTGATTCATGAAGTCATAAAATACAAAGGTTTATTTATCTTTCATTGAAATTTTTCACAGAAACCATAGTCATCAAATGCACATGGCCAATGCCAGTTATCTATGTATTTGTTTCATTTGTCTCTAGCTTACAATATAATGGCTAAACAAAATTGATTTTTATAAATTTCACTTTTACTTCCATAAAAATTTTTTCTGTATTTGGGACAATGTATTAATATTTAAATCTTCCACAAAAAAAAATTTTACTCCGGAATATTTATCCTAGACCTTTCTACTGTGCAGGATCAATCAAACCACACATACTGGCCAATGTTTGCTGTGGTAAATAGATATGAACTGGTCATCTATGTCGCTGATAATTTTTTCTTGTAGTTATGAACAAAATGTAACGTGTAGTTTTTGTATCTTCCTTTTATGCCACTTATCCAGTACTACTACATAAGTGAACAATCTCTCCGAGACACAAATAATTATAGTCAATGGTCGGTGGGATAACCTCTTCACATCGCTGGTTTTAAGGCCCATTCCTTGTGTGCCCACTATTTTGGGAATTCTCTAAAATTTATGAAGGTAGGTTGCAACATGAAATAAAAGACTTTATGTTCTTTATTGTCTGAATGTTTTTTTTTCATAAAACAAAAATATAATTAAAATTTATAAATTAGTGTTATAATATTCTTTATCCTTTCCCTAGGGTAGAACATTGGCGATTTTTTTCGCCCCGTACTGGTTGGATCAGTGTCAGTTTAATGTGACCAGCTGAGACAGGAGTCATGATACCCTGCCGCGTCTTCTGAGTAGCAGAACATAAAATTGTCAGATATCCGTCTTGGGGTCCGTCCACAATATAGCCTATATAGTGCTGACGTTGGACATTAAACCAACTCAACTACTACAACTACTCTTCCCCCCCCCCTCCCCCCCCCCCTTTTTTTTTTATAAACCCCTCATTTCACACGTCCGTAAAAATAGATCCTGAACAAATTTTTTCTTCTCAGAAAAGCAGAATAAGTGTTTACATCATTATGTCAACAGCAATTGGCGCAAAGATCATCAATGAAAAAAAAAATTTAGGACAAACTGAGACATAGAAATGTACTCAAATTATTCTCACTAAGGATTGCCGTAACTTATAACACATGCATAAAAGCTTAAAACCTAAGTAAGAGTCCTATATAACTTAGTGCTATGGACTAAAGTTTAAATCTCAGCTAGCGATCCTGTCTCTGTATAGAGTGTGTAGAGTGAATTGAAGGGGATGTAAAACTAACCAAATATTACATTTTTAAATTAATTTTCTTATTAATGAACTTCAATACATAATTTTCCTAAGTGTCTAACACTTACAAACTTTCCGTGTCCAGTCACTAAGCTTGGTTTAGACAGATCTTCCTCTGTGACCTCTTTGTAGTACCTGATATTAAATAAAGGCATATCCATTATAAGGCATTAAAATCACAGAAATAGACAAGGCATGTTAAACCTCTACCTAAAAAAAGAGTGTAAGAAAGTTTATTGTATTCTTATTCCTTCATTTGCACTGCTTTTTTCATATAATTTATCTCAAAATGAAATATTAAATGAGGCTTGTTAAAGTCTATCTATAAAACAACACTCAGAAAATAATTTTATTATATGATTATACAAGTTATTGAAAGATTGTTTATCCACAATAAAATATGTTGAAACATGCATGTGTGCAAAAAAAAAAAAATTATGTGTTTTCCTCCTCTTTTCATGTCTATATACTTTTACATGAAGTATTTAAAATCTCTGTGGGTGAAAATACAATGAGAGAAAAGATGAATAAGTTAAAATGATAAATGAATATAATAAATGAATTTTGATAAATCATTATTTTTCTTGCGTCTGTTTCAGTTATCCGTTGTTGTTTTTTTAATTGCTTTCTGTAATAACATTTCAAAATTTAAACAACAAAAAAAAGAAAAAAAGAAACGTCTATACAGGTGCGATTAAAATGATAAATGAATATAATAAATGAATTTTGATAAATCATTATTTTTCTTGCGTCCGTTTGATTTATCCGTTTTTTTGTTGTTTTTTTAATCACTTTCTGTAACGACATTTCAAAATTTAAACAACAAAAAAAAGAAACGTCTATACAGGTGCGATTTTCTACATGGAGTCTTTATACTTAAATGAAGTTCACTTGACAAAATGAATCACATTTGACACTACAATTTCTCGCATGAATAATCACTTTCTAAAAAAATGATTGAGGAATATGGATTAATAATCAGAGGATTACGGTAAAAATTCAAAACCATCAAATTTTCTTCTGCACTGTCTACTGACCAGCCATGCCTATGAGGAAGGCGGCAATAGACCTGAGTGCCAAGATCTTTCTTGCTTAACGGCTTGAGGAAGTAATTGTCGCTGAAGAAGCTGTACGTCAGGTCTGGCTTTAGGTTTGCTACTGCCTGGATTCTTTCAGCGTCGGTCATTGGGGTGAATTCTCTGGCCATTAGGATATTTTCATTTCCTATGTAAGCAACAGCCCTAAGCACGAGTAGGGAGAGAAGGAATTTACATAAGAGTTAGCAAAAGCAGTACATTTTGAGTAATCTCTTATGGCGTGGAAGGTGAGGGTGGGTGGGAGGCACGATTAGACAGTTGAATTTTAGAGTTAGAATACCAATTACACCTGCATGTGAGCCCTAACCGTTTTGTTTAACTTTTTCATATGTCAAAACGTAGGGATGTAGAGAGAGAGAGAGAGAGAGAGAGAGAGAGAGAGAGAGAGAGAGAGAGAGAGAGAGAGAGAGAGAAAGAGAGAAAGAGAAGGAACCTAAATTTGTGGAGAGAGGGAAAGGGAGAGGAAAAAAGATGGTCGAATTCAAATAAGTAAAGAGTGGAGAGAGAGACTTAATCTAGGTTTAGGTAGATTATAACTAGTCCTAGATTTCTACACCTAGATAGATCGGAATTAAACTTCTTTTCAAACTATCTCATAAGTTCAGTGCATGGGGAATTTTCGGCTGAACCCTGCAGTGCTTGACGTCATCGACTATCTGTCTCCAACCGAGAAATTTCAGAGTTAGATCTAGAGCATGGCTATGTGAGAACAATATGGTAGGGTCAAATTTTACTAAACTTGGCCAAACTGATGTCAAGAGTAAGATGACTTTAATACAAAGGAAAGTCAATCGCCAAGAAAGAGATAAACAATAATCAGTAAATTCAAGAAAGCGGGTCACAAGATGGTGTTGAACAAGCAAAACGAACTTTAAGGTTTGTTTTCAAGCAATAGGCCCTAACACGAGAAAAAGAAATTCGAAACAAAAATTATCGAACTGCGCATACTCTATTTAAATGCGAAATAGATACACTTCTTGGTTTTCTGACAGTGGAGAGTTTGATCATAGCGGAGATTCCTGATAAGCTAAAAATAATTTTCCAACGATGTTGTCAGAATCTTGCAGACAATGTCAGCATTCAGTGGATCCAATGTAGGTGCTTGATTGCTAACCGCTAATAAAGTGGCAAATTGCCGACACGCCAATATGATGTTACTCGAGCTAAAAATAATTTTCCAACAATATTGTCGAAATCTTGCCGACAACGTCGGCATTCAGTGGATCCAATGTTGGTGTTTGATTGCTAACCACTGCGCAACTAGTTCATATTTCTGACACAAAGAGATCTTCAGCCTTCAAAAGGCACTTCATCCTCTGGTGATATTTCTTACTCATTTATACTGATTTTTAATAGTATGTCTGCCTCAATCCCTTCAATGTTAGGAATAATGTAAAGTTGAAATATGGCCTTTAAATTTGTAGTTTGTGAGACATCTGCCACTGAACCTAATGAGCACAACAGGTCGCAATCAAGAGAATTGCTTTTAAACCTTATATTAGGAAAGACTACATTGAGCTAACTGAATACCAAGGGATTAGAGGCAAATTAAATATTTTTGTTACCTCACTTAATCCGCTTCTTAAATGTGCCTGCTGTGTCTGTGTGACTCTCTCTATAAGGCTGTCGACAGGCACTTCTTGTGCAGAAAACCCCTAAATAAAATAAGATCTCCCTTTCTCACCTCTAATCCAACCAAAGACAAAATCAATTATACATCCAACAGCTTAAACAAATTTACAGATACTAGAAAATGACATTGGACAGAAGGGCTAAAGCCCAAATAATTCTAGATAGACAGCACTTACAACAACAATATGGGGAGGGACCTAATGGTTAACTTGTTACCTGCAGTCTCCGGCATGGGCCACATATACTCGGTCCATCATGATGAGCACCACTACAGCTGCACACCCCCCCGAGATGTTGAACATGTTCTTCTCTCTTGCTATATGTTCATCCTTGTTGATAGACAAGTAGTTCGTTTTTATTTTTATTTTTTTACGATACAAATCAAACTATTTTGATTTATGCATATGAAAAACAATATTGTTTGAAAACAAATGAAATTCCTTCAGAGAGCTTCTGCTATATTAGAAATTTCAAAACTTTTTTGAAAAGAATAATTAATTAATTTTTCTGAGTACCGGTACGCTCCAAACCAAATAAAGGTGTTAAATTTTTCATGGGTATTTGTGAAAATTTTAAAAAAAGGTCAAAGTTTTGATACTTATGGTTTCAAAATGGATAGTATCGGTACAAAGCATACCAGAACACTCAACAGGTGAACAGCATGATGAGAAAAAGTAAAGATAGGCTTGGTATTTTACACTCAATGATGTGTGGTTAGCAAAGATAAAGACATTGATGTATATCTGATATTACAAACAACTAGAAAGCCTTACAGAATCTGTGAAGAGATAAATAAAATTCATACATCTTACTAAGGTTGGACTGAAATCACTTGCAATCCATTCTCTTATTTGTCATAAAAACCAAATTAGTGAACAAACTTCCCGTACAAAATCACAGAAGGCGGTTTCCAGGGCTCCTGTGACAAGCATGTTGATGTTTATATTTATAGATTTTGAGTTCTGGTCATTAAAACTGGATGCTGTTGATTCTCTCGGAAGACGTAGGAACAAATCATCCTGGATGGCTACCAGCTTCTCCTGATGAATCAGAGTTAAATAACACAAGTTATGGAAGATGGAGTTCACGTAGGGAAACAATTATTCAGGGTTTTTTGTTTGTTTGTTGCTCAGCGTCCCAACGTCAGCACGATTTAGGCTATTGTAGATGATCCCCAAGACTAACATGACAATTTGATGTACTGCCATATACTGACAGATTGAGGGGAAATCAACGCTCAACTGCTTGCGCCAGTTCGCCCCTTGACTATTCAACTATAAAGTTTTTCCATATTGAGTCTAAAGTGTTGAGCAATGATTACTCAGCATAATGAAATGCATTTGGTTTTAAAACTTTGCACCTGAATTATTACTCCCCCAGACAAAACCACATGAAATCAATTAAATTCATAATTAAATTCTTTGAATAAATCAATAAATTGCATAATTAGAACCCTTCAGTCAAATGATCTTAGCTTGTCCCTACCTGAGTAAAATCAATCTTACAGACACTAAGGTGCTAAGACAGAAAAAAAAATGTTTTTTTATTAACTACAATTCTTTTTGTAACTAGTCTACAGTTTCTTTCGAATAAGCTTTGTCTGCTCTTTCTGACATGTTACATACTATTTAACGGAACAACTCATTGTTAAACTGTTTTGACAATAAAACATAATGCTTTTTTTCCTACCAGATTCTTAATTTTTCGAGAAAAATTCATACTTTCTGACTTTCATGGGCATCATGTATGTTTTGAAATGTAACCTCTGATCAAAGAAAGTGAAGCTCTCTCCTAGTTGAACATTTAAGTCTCAAGAAAGATTCTCCACCAGAGCAGTAGGTACCAAGGCGCCCAGATTGGGAATAAGGCCCTGAACCTTTCGATAAGAAGCTGTGCGTTCTACTATCGGACCTCCTCTTCACCCAATTCAATTCTTTATGACCATCGTTTCCCACTGCGCTGCGAGTTGCAAGACACAATTTTCAAAACGTCTTCTCGACAAATTAAAACCATCAAGTGGATGTGTAAATTGATGGAAAAGGTTTTGAAAAAAAAAATTTACTAAGTGTAAAACAAAAGCGACTGTTGACCTAACAACAGAGATAGAATAATTAATTATACTGCCATTGTTCTTCCCTTTTTATAGAGTTAAGAGTTTCTCAGTGCCGAGCCTACATGCCTGTAAATGGTTGATGAGTTGATCCGCAGCCATGAGAGCCGCCCCTGCGCCCGCATGGCCGTCAAAGATGCCGAAGTACTGCACGTCTATCATGTCCAACTGGTCATAGAGAAAAATTGGGCATAAGGCAGGCAAAAGAGACTAGAAGAAACACACATAATCTGTCAGACAGGAAAGAAAATCATTGTAATTGAACAAAATGTCCTTTTTAGTCGATCATTGACATGATAAAAGGAATTTTTTTTTTATAAAAACATCTAAAATATTTCAAAATTTGAATTTCTCCAGGAACATTCTTTACTTTTGTGCATATTGCCAACAGAATACAGGTAATAATTGTATAAAATGCACACATATTCAAGACAGAGTGTACTTCATTCTATCATGTGATATGGAGGCCTACATGCCTATTCTCAAACAGCTACACCAGGCTAGGTTTGAGAGGAGAAGCCAGACTAAACATGGGTCAGACAGACTTAATAGACCATTTGGACATTGATCAGAAATTGACCATCCTGACCAGTGACCTCTCCCAGCCGATGATGCTTAAGGGGGGGTTGCTCTGTAAAAGAAACGCACTCAAGTCGAAATTAAAACCAGTAGCTCCACACAGATGTAACAGACACAGAAGACTGCAACGCGCACTGTCGTCTGTTGTATTTAAAGTTAAGGGAGGGTCACTTAAAACTGATTATTAGACTGCCCAATAGACATGGACAAACGTAATAACCCTCAAACGATTATACTAAATGTGAATAGTACATATGCAACTTTTGTTTTTTTCACATTCCTGAAGTTCCCGAAGCATCCATGTACAGTAAAAATTGAAAAGTTAGTATTGAACTGAAACACATCATACATCATATCTCACAAAAGTTCAGGCTTTAACTATATAATTAAGACATCCTTTTTTTCATTCTGAATGAAATACTTCATTGTGTGATTGCCATATAACCTTTCATTGTCATACTTGTTTTTAATGTTTTTAATATCATTATAACTTTTACCAGCCTGATCAGCTGTTATTTTTATTTACGTTGTTGTTGATGTTGTTGAAAACAAAGCATTTTGAGAATTAGTGGTAAGGCAATTAGCATGGATTATTTGGTGGAAATATACACCTTTGTAATGCCTTGAGTGCAAAATGAAGTCACTAAGGCACATAGACATTCTCAGGTCAATTGGATCAGCAGTTTTGACGGTTCATAAAAAATTGTGGCCATTTTTCTTCTTTTTTTTTTTTTAAATATAGATCATTAGGTGCATTCACTTTATTGTTGTTCCTTAGATGTCACAGGTGTAATTGTGTTGTTTTATGAAAATCTGAAAACAATTTTTATTAATATAATTTTTTTATTGTAGACTACTTACATTCCGAGCAGTGTCCACCAGACCATTTGGATGAGTCGGCAGGTGAAAAGACCCGACTGCAGCTTCATCTTCATTCATCTCTGACTTGCCACCATTGATACATCTGTTTAATTTTTTTAATGTACAAAAAGTTACTTTTTCATTTATTACCTATAATGGTAACAAGTATGTTTTTGTAGAGAATGTAATTTCTGAAAGGTTTTTCCTTCTTGCTGAAAAGCGTGAGTAAGCTCAACAGGCAAAAATGCTTAAAAATCTCCAAGGTATCATTAATTTGTAGTAAAGGTTTTTTATCTTTATTTACTCTGTCTTTTTTTAATGACCAAAAGTCTTGCACCATTAAGCTTTACTCATTTTTAGCTGGTGATGTTGCTTAATAAATGAATTAAGGCAGAGCTCATGATTTCAACTTTGTTAGTTTGTAACAGAACTGGCTCAGAAGAAACGTCCCGCTGTAGGCATGCTCCCGCAATGGGGAAGCAAAGGGGAATTAATGCTGTAAAATTCACATTCATTATTGTATAGCTAGTGGTAATCAGGAGTGCATGCATGTGTTTTGGGATCAACAATCGTAACCAACCGAAATGAACGATACAATTAACAAGGGCCTGCAGTCCCACATAGCCCAAGTGCCTACACACATAGACCTAACGCATCTCACCCCCTCCCTTCCTCCTCGCCCTGATTGATTTCGACCATTCTTTTATTTGGGTTGTTCAACTTGTGTAGCAGACTAGCACCTACAATTATCCCACACTTTCACTTAGGCTAGACTTAGTAACTTTGGTCACGCAGATTTAGAATTTAGGCCTATAATAGTCATGTGCCTCTCACAGCCACACACCACTTGACTGGTAAGATAACATTACGAATCACAGTGCACAAACAGTGGGCTTGCTTTTAGCCAATCCCCCAACCCCTCTCATCCCTTCCCCATCCCTAGTCCCAACCCCTTATGGTAGGTAGGTTGGCAAAAAACGTCACAGATAAATCGAGCACTTTAGCAGTGTAAACCAAAATTATGCGGCTGTGGTTAGATCACGGCGTGGAAAACAAAACAATGCCGTTCTTTTTTCTTCCTCTACAGCTCGCTCAAACTCTCCCACTGTATCCATGCTTGGGCCTGTCCCTGCTCTGTCATATCAGCGCACAGGTTATAGAGCTTATATAGAGATAAATGTGGGGATACTTCCAAGGTCCCGCGGCAGCGGGTGCTGCTATAGTTGATCACTAATGTATCGTTTTCTTGACAAATCATTTCATTCTAAATCTGCATATGTGTCCAGTATAACTGTTAACATCTTTTTGGATAATTTCTCGCTTTCAGTGCATAAGAAGCAAGATTAATATGCAGACAGCAACCTGCAAAAAATTATAGGAAAAAGAACACAAATTTTTTTTTATGATGTTCATATCATAGAGTGATGAGTATGTGAGAAAACCTAGGTGAATCAGGCACAAGTCTGAGTTTTGATTTTCTGACCTATTCAAAGTGTGATAAAGGGCATCAAATATAATTTAAAAGATTGAAAAAATTCAATTGTTTCTAGAACCAGAGATTATATTCATTACAAAAGGAGAATACATGATGGAGGCTCTAGATCAAACCCTTTATTAACCACTTGTGCCGAAAAGGCCATAGCGTCTCACATATTAGCTCAATCTTCTGGACACTTTGGACATGATACACTCATTCTTTTTGCCTGATTTTTCAACTCACTCTGCATAGCCGGCACCCAGCGGGATCAGACTTGGCTCGTTAGAGACGATCACCGGCCGCTCTCGGAAGTCTCTGGACAGCATTTCCTCCTCACTCGACAGCCGCAGGAAGTAAGGCCTGGAGTAGGCGTGTCTCTCAGGGTGAGAGTTGCGCTGCCTGCGTGACGGGGACGATTCCCCCTCAGAGTCCCCATGTCGCTGTTTTTCACTTGTTCGATGGTTTGAATTGTCGGAGTTGCTGAAACCAATTCTCCTCAAGCTGCCTGTTATCCTGGAAAACATTTCTTCATTGCTTGGGGGATGAGTTTCTCAGTGGGCAAGTCTAGTCGGGTCTCTGATCTAAAAATTTGAGAAAAGAAACAGTAATGGTGTAAAATACTTTTCTTCTTCATACTGCAGAAGGTAAGTGTACAGCAGTTTCATTTTAGGCCTCTGAAGGGAAATTAATTTGAGACTATGTATACTTTTATCAAAATAAGGGAATTTACAAAGAAGTAAAATAACATTTAAAGACATTAAAAAACATACTTTTATATTTATGTGATGTATGGATGTTGGTTCATTCATGATGTTTAATTTTAGTTGATTGTTGTACTCCATCTCAGAAGTACCAATTTGATAGTAAGATCTATCAAATCTTAGTTCAGTGTTGGAGTTTTACTTCAAGATATTTTTTTCTGCAAATTCTTTAGAACCATTGAGTATATAACTTGTTTAAAATTGTCATGTTTATAGTGAATAAAAATTGTGTATCTATCTTTAGTTCTCTCATTATTAATTATATATGCCAATTCTTGATGGTATTTGAGATGCAATAGTTTGCATGATGCAAAAATTACCTTTTTCACTCGACACATTTCATTTTTGTCTTTACTGAGCAATAAGAGCAAGTAAATAATTAAATAACTGTCATAAAAATGTGGCATATTTGCTTTCATTGTTTTCCTTTCCTATCCCTAACCAAACACTCTACCCTTAACTTTGTGTGTAATAATTTTTTATTTAAGAAAAAAAATGGGGAAGGGGTAAAAATGGATTAGTAAAAGTATTTCAAGAAACGTTCAGTAAACTGTTTTTGAGTAAGTTCAGAAAGAAACAATGAATTTAACATTGTATACCTATTTTCCTTTGCTGCCCAAATCCGAAAAGAAAAAAGAACGGTATGATCATAAATTTAATTAACTTTGCTTCTTTTTTAACTCCAACTTTATTTTTCTTTATTTTCCTTTGATGCACATTCAAAGCTCTTAATGTGAAAATAATATTTGTTTTATTAAGGTAAAAGATAAATTTCTAGATGACTTGCTTAAATTTTTAGGCCTAATAATCTTTCTTAAATCAAACCTTGAAGAGCTGTCAAGCACATCGGGAGTCAACTACTTTTCTATAAAGAGAAAAAAAATCTTATCCCAAAACTCCATAAAAAAACTAAACCAACCTAGGATGCAAATGTAACAGAATGCAGTAGACTTGGACAACAGTTCTCACTCACAGAGAGGTTCATATGATTTCAACAGATCTCACTGACAAAAAGAGTCAGATGATTGTTAAGCAATGCTTTTTGGAAACAAACAAAAAGTAGGTGTGCTCATTCAACTGCAGCCTGTGATGTGCCCTGGTTGAGTTGCTCTGATCAATGAAGCAAGGTAAAACTAATTGAGTGCCTTGCTTCAATGAACAAGCAAATTATGAGATCCAGTTTGTTTTTTTTTGTAACCGTTCTCTCAAATAATAAAATCTATTGTTAAAAAATATACCATTTGATCCACTGTTACTACTGGGATATGGGTATATGCTGCATGCTCTCCACTCCGCTACTCCAGGAAAGGAGCTATTGAAAGCGGCATGCAAGTGTTTGTCACTTGTGTTTCTGTGTGTGTGTGTGTGTGAGGGAGAGAGAGAGAGAGCCAGAGCGTGTGTGTGTGTGTAAGGACGTGTAAAAACGTGTTATAAACTCTATGTATCTATCTAGATATATAAAATAAGGTCGTTTAATGAAGTAAAATTACTGTGATGTAGAGCTGGCTCATGCTCGCAAGAACAAGTCTGACTCGCTACTCTCTATGATGAGTCACAAGTCACTACTCCCTACTGGCGAATACGAGCCACTGTTCTTTCCCACTCAGGCACAAGTCACTGTTCGTCTCTGCTTGCTAGAAGGAAAGAGAGAGGCCCAAGAGGCTGACTTAGTACTAGTGTCTAAGAAACTTTCAGTGACAGTCCTATTGTGGTGGGGTGGATCTGGCACCACGTCAGACAATCCACTGTGCGACTTGAAATAGTGGTGGGGAGGGGAGAGGGGGAGGGGAGGGAGTGGCAAAAAAACAGTATGCACACTGTCTATCTGATGTCACTGAAATCAAAGCCCGGTATTTTGATGTTACTCAACTTATTTTTTCTTCATAGCCAAGACATTTCAGTGCTTCTGTTGGACGTTAAACCAACCCAACCAACCAACCGTTAAGATTAAGTCTAAGACTAATAAGCGACGCATCACAGTGTTTCATCTACAGTTGTTACATTCACACGTCGTCACTAGTACCAGCATTATTCCATTCTATAATTATATTTCCATACTCCTTAGTTAACCTTTGTATTTTTGCAATCAATTCTTGTAACGCTTGTTTTCCTTAATAAGATTATGTCTTCGCACGGTAAGATTAGTATTTGCTGGAAACTATTCGCTATAAAGAGTGATAGGAAGCACGCATTTTTGGGCATTTGTAAGGCTGAATTGACGTACTGCAAAAACACGGTGACAAACTTAAAAGTGAAGTTTAAAAATACGCTTCAGCCTAAAAAAAAAACAGATTAGCCAGTTTTCATTTTGCTTATAATAACTAACTATGTGTATAAACTGTCATAAATCCAACTCTCATTATCAACTGTAATTCCATTCACGTATATTTTAATATTTTAAAATGCATCTTATGCATCCAAATGTGAAGTTTAATGGTCACAGATAGAATGAACATTAAATGATGTTTAACCTGGCTTGCATTCCATTGGCAGTTCCTCCACAGGCTCATACTGCAGCGCACAAACGTGACAAAGGCATCACAAAGATAGCAGTATCAGATTTCACTCTGCTGGGAAAGTTAAAATTCTAGCTTACTTACAGGCTATATATGTGTGCTTCAATATACCTCACGTCATGCACAGAATATTATTGCTGGCCTTGCTCAGCATGATAATTTTTTTTTTTTATGGTATAAGGTGCATATTTTCAGCTATGGGAAGAAATTTGGATATGTCAGCTTAGATATACATCAGCAAGCAGAAGGAGCAAGCAAGCATCACATTTAGATCATCATTTTTGCCTTTGATAATCTACATTGGAGATCCCTGTGTAAATTTCTGGTTACATAAGAAATAATTAATTTAGAAGTGAATTTTTTCAGCAAGAAAATATTTAGCTTCAATGTAAATTAATGCTAATGATATAATTGACTTTTTCAAATCATGTGCTTACAGTGGCTATTTAGCTGTGACATGCATTTCAAAGGTATAAAGTAGTCAAGCTATAACTGTTGGCAGGGGAGAAGGGGGGCAGTTAAAAAAAAATGCCCAGTCATACAGGGAGATATTATGCTAAAATAAAAAGCTAGAAACATAGAAAGAGAGGAATGAGTGGGAAAAGAGATGGATACTAAATGAGAAGGGAAGAGACAAAAGAAAGTTAGAGTGTGAACAAGATAATTTAAAGGGAACAGCAGCAGATCTAAAGAAATGTTAAATGAGCTCTAGATTTTAAAAGTCACGCTTTGATAGAGGAATAATTTGTCTTTAAAATTCTGATGTATACCATTGAAAGAGACTTGGAAAGATATTTTTACCATCACAACTTTTGCTGTGGCTCTGGGCTTTTTGGCACCACATATTATTCTCTTTAGCGTCTAATTCTTTGAGATACAGGATGGAACCGACCTCAAGAGATATCGTCATCTAAAAATACAGAACATTTTTGGAGAAATTGAACCCATGATACGTATATATATGTCAATATTATAGTCTCTACCGCAGAAGCTGCCCCTGAACCAAGAAAAGGTTCTTGAGAGTTTGTAGCGGTAGTCAGGTTCTGTTTACTTGTTAATGGTTACATTCTATAATAAAATTAATTGCAGTGAGGTACACAGGGGTGTTGGTTTGACTGGGTGGAGTGGCCCTGGCGTGCACACAGACTATCGGTTATTTTGTGATCAAATTTGAGCAGTCCTTGAGTTATGCTTCGGTGAGTAAGATTCCCCCTTTGACGCTTCCTAGCTATTTTCTAGTGTTTTGTCTCATCTATCTCCTAATAATACCTAATTACCCTTCACTTCTATCAGAAATGCCTTTTCCAAGTCTATTTTCATGTAATTTCACTGTTTAGCTTCAGGTTTAGATCTTATTTAGATGGTATTTTGTACTTAGAGTAATAGTCACTGTGCTCAGTTTGCCAACGTATTTTTGGATCTAGATTCTCTTCTGGAACGCCAAGGGACAAGATGTGGTGTTACATTTACGTATTCGTCTTGGTAACCAGAACACTAAGCAGGTCACCGCGGATTATGAAACCTGTTTAAAGTCGTCTGGGGCATAAACCCTCCAGGCCAACCTATACAGCAGCACTGCTTTTCCGGGGCAGAGATTGTAAAGAGGTGGCTCGAGGTGTAGCCAAAAACCTATTTTGTTTCAAGGAGTAAACTGGAGTTAGATGGCCATTACACAGAGTATCAGAAGGCAGGAGTTCAAGAGGTAACAGGTGATAGGCTCCTACTTATTTGATCCCAAAGAGGGGAAATAGGAGCTCCCTTCCTAGCAACAACGATATAACTCCCATTGTATCTGGTACAGTAGCTAAGATGATCAGGGAGTTAAGGAGAATGGGTGCTGACACCGTTGGGTCCTGACGCGGTCATTGATGCAACATGTCATGCCAGGACTTTCTTCTGAATACTATTGGGTTAAATTTGGAGGGATGTCAATTAAGGGGGTGGTTAAAATAACTCAAGGAGTACTGGGAAAAAAGAGGTAATGAGGATGGAAGTAGCTTCTAAGGGAATTAATAGAATCAGAAATGGTAGACATTGTAAGCAGTAATCTGAAATAAAACAGTATTATCAATAATACAGTTCTAGTTGTTAGGACAAGGTTGGTGCTTAGATTGAAAAACTTGAGTGTGGACAGGGGGAGACTTGGCGGGGTGGCCCTGGCCTTGTCAGGAGTCCACTGGAGGGCGTGCACGCAGCCCAATGGTTAGACCGTTAGTTTGTGCTTAAGTTGTCTTTTAGTGTGTAAGATTTGTTATACAGCAATATATTCAATACATAATCTATACATCTAAAGCTATTCTCTTCATATCTCATCCAATCAATCTCCTGCCTAAATATCCTTTTCAGCATTGTGATTGACACTGTAAAAGTTAAACTTACAATGTGAGTTTCTAAAAAAATGTTGAGAAATCATTTAGCATAATGTTGAGAATATAGATCTAGATTATAGATCTAACAAATGCCAGCTCAATTCACACATCAAAATTTAGGAAGAAAAAATATTTTAATGAGTACTCTATCTAGAATCTAGATCTAGATTAGATCTTAACTATAAATCTGCCTAGAATGTCTTTACAAATTTAGATCTAGATCCTACATTATCTCTCTCTCTCTGTCTCTCTCTCTCTCTCTCTCTCTCTCTTTCTCAAAACAAAACGTTGCCTGAGTGGGGGCTAATGTAAAAGGTGGTGTTTCGGCATAGATCTATTCAATTTGGCCGAGTGCGTAAACGGTGGTGTTTCGGCATAGATCTATTCAATAGATAGTCTTATCCTACCAGATTTGGATCTTCTTCTAGAATCCGGATCTAACTTAATTTGATTCCCCTCTGCCTAGATCATCCATGTAGGTCTAGATATCTTCATCGCTGGCTTGGTCTTCACTGGCCCATGACGAATGCTCAAGTCACGGACCTGTATGTTGTCATTTGTTGTGAATTTTAGACGTCGATGTCATAGCAAGACCGATTTGATTGTTTTGGTTGAATTTTCACTTTCGCTTTCTCTGATGTAGGGATGCCAGGTGTACCATATGTTGTGGCTGTGTTAGATCAAAGTAAAATAATGGATTGGCAAGATAGGTCACTGGCTGAAAAAAAGTGTCCACAGCAACTAACAGCGCCCTCTACGAAATTTCGCGGAAGATGCAACCTGTGGTTCCAGTTGATACTATTGTTTACTGTTGCGTTGGAATCGGAGTTTCGTTTTCAACCTAAAGATGTCAACAAATCAATAGCAACAACCATAATAATAAAAAATAATAATAATAATAATAATAATAATAATAATATAAATCGCCATTTAAAAGTTAATGAAACTGTCCGGAGAGCACTGGTGTCATTATTTTCCTATTATTCATCTTTTGCACTGGACTCAAAACTCAAAATTGGTCGATACCCATGAGAAATCAAGACGAGCGATTACATGCTAAATAGCTTTCTTTTATTATCCGCCAGGCTAAAGCGTTTGTCTGTACAATGGCTCTACACTATATCATTATCAATATTTTTTCGCTAAAGCTTTGTTTATGATGAGAGGTAGTAAAATGAAAAGAGCTAGAGACCAAGGAGACGTTAAACGGTCTCCGACAACGAACATACAGTGGTCGTAAACAAACCTTGCTCAGTCAAACCATGCGCACTTTATAATTATATATAGTTTCTGTCCAAGGTTTACTGAGAGTTCTAGACCAATGTATCATAGTGTTTCTGTACTTTTTGAAATAATAGACATAAACGTGGTGTATCGTAATAACATTGTTAAATACAGCAGGTCGCAACCATTCTTTCTATGAAAGATAAACTAGTATAGAGATTCGCTTTATTCGGCAAAGAATTTGTATTCGGACAGAAACACTATAGTAAGTATGAGAAAATTTGGACAAAAAACGAGTATACAGAATATAGAGGCAGAAACGCCAAAATATAGTGCATATAATATGTGAGCGGGTGACATGTTTGTTTAAGTTGTAATTTACTTGGTAAACTGAAGATTATTTTCTATTAAGTATAGCAAATTGATTTTTATTGCTGGTTTGTAACCTTTGTGGTCTATGTATTTTAGTCGGGTGTTTTGGATGGAACTACACTTTAGTGTGTATTTGAGTATGAGTTTATTCACTATTTCATTTTGTTGGTTAATCACCATGACTTCAATAATTTCACAGACAATTCCGTAATAAATCTTTTCTTGGTCTTGTGCCACAGTCCATTCTACTCAACCTTATCTGTGTGCTTTTCTTGTTTTTATTGAGTTACGTAACTTTCTGTTGTTTCTAGTTGTTTTTTTTTCATTAAAACTAACGATCACACTCACAGCATTCTATCGCGACCCTAATCCACACACGGGACCGTTTTATAGAGGGCTCCACGACGAACATTGCAGGATAAACCTCAAACAGTTTACCTCACATCACCCACACTCCTCATTCCAAAAGGTGAGGAAAACTGTTCTGTCGTGGACGCCTCACAAAGACGACGGTTTATCTTGCAGTTGCAGTAGGATCTCATCCGACAGCTTGCATCTGCAGGCTGAGAAGGCTGATCATGAAGTCATGACAACAAATTCCTTTAGTCGCACCGACATGGAAGAACTTCTTGACAAACAAGAAGATGCCCTCAAAACAGTTCTCAGAGAGTATACAGAGAGAATTAGTGGCAACAACAACAATAACCACAACAACAACGACGACGACGACGTGACAGCCCGGCAGACGGGCACTGCTACAATTGAGGCAGGCCAGGCCATTGTGCAGCCGCCTGTCGCCAGGATAGGCAGCAACAACCACATCAACAACACCATCAACAACGACAACACCAGCAACATGTACAACAACGGCAGTGGCATCAACAGCGGCTACCACAACAGCAGAGGCAGGAGAATAACTGTCACACTTCCTTAGTTCGGAGCCAGACTGCGGAATGGGGTACCCAGGCCTCCCGTAACCGTGTGGCGAAATCACCTGGTTCAAAGGAACAGGTGAGCACCAACCCGTCACAGTCTCGTCAACCTTGGCGCCAATTGAGGCCTAATCCAAGATTGTGTTTCTATTATGGCAGGCCCGGACATTTTGCTCGGTCTTGCCGATTCCGGAAGAGATACAAGGCGCAAACTAGGTCTACGCAGATCCGTCAGGGAGATGAAGTGCTACTGCGAGCTCACCCAGCGGGTCGCAACAAGATTAAGGACAGGTAGGGACCTGACCGTTACAGGGTTGTAACGGTCCAGAACGAACACGGCACCGCGAATCTGATTGAGCACGAGAAGAGTGGGGAGCAGCGCTATGTGACCTCCTCGGAAAACAAACAGGCGTTAACGTTACCTGAGATCTGACTCTGAGGCGGACGCCCCCGATATGACCTCAGACCGCACCCGATCAACCGTGTCGCCGTCAGGTCAAGTGCCTCAAGTCGGAACTCACCCCTACAACCTGCGATCACGCGCGGACAATCACGTGTCTGTACTCTGTGTGACTCGGAGTGTGGGAAGTCTGCGGATCGTCTGTGTGATGGGGTAGTGGAAAAGTTAGTACCGGGTATAATTGGTAATACATAGATGTTGTTTATAGTGTTATTGGAATTTCTTTGTTTATTTTCCGACATTGTTACGTGGGAGTAACAATTTAAATTGGTAGGGGCGGATGTGAGCGGGTGACAGATTTGTTTAAGTTGTAATTTACTTGGTAAACTGAAAATTTCTTTTCTTTTAAGTATAGCAAATTGGTTTTTATTGCTGGTTTGTAGCCTTTGTGGTCTATGTATTTTAGCCGGGTGTTTTGGGTGGAACTACACCTGTGGGTGTGTGGGTGTGTATTTGAGTATTTGATTTTGTTGGTTAATCGCCATGACTTCAATAATCTCACAGACAAGACCGTAATACATGTACATGTAAATCTTTTCGTGGTCTTGTGCCACAGTCCATTCTACTCAGCCATATCTGTGTGCTTTTCTTGTTTTTATTGAGTTACGTAACTTTCTGTTGTTTCTATATTTTTCATTAAAACTAACGATCACAGCATTTTATCGCAACCCTAATCCACATACGGTCACACAAGGCGGCGCTGCGAGCAGGGTTGAGTAGAGTTGTTTTTTGGACTGCTTTTTTGTGAAGTTGAGTTACTTGTTTTGGATTGTCTTTGTGGAGATGATTTTGGTTTCGTGATGGTTTATAGCGTTAGGTTGTTCGGGTAGTAGTTAGTATTTTGCTATTTTGCAGTTTGTTCGACGTTTGGTATAGTAGTTTCATTGGTGTTGTTTAAGAGTTACCCTAATCCACACACGGTCACATATACACTATCACATTGTTCAATATGCTGGATAGATGCATTGACTATATCTGTTTAAGTGTTTATGTTTAAGCCTCTTGAGTCCTTGTGGAACATAGGGCCGCAACAACTTTCTCCCCCCCCCCCCCACATACACACCCAACTCAATTCTGGCTGATCCTCTTCAGCTCGGCCCATGTGTTACTGTAACCGACCGCTTTTAATTCTATCTCAGTGCTACGGCACCAAGAGCGCCCGACCTTGCGTTTGCCTTGGGGGTTCCACTCCAGGGCTTGCCTTGTGGTGTTGGATACAGGCTTTCAAAGTGTATGGCTTATCCAACCCCATTTACGCTTTTTGATCGCTGTTTTTAATAGTAGCGACATTCGCTTGTCAATTATCTTTGGTTACCAAAGACGTTATATAACTTCCCCTAGACTGCTTGGTTACGTAACAGTATGGCAGAACTTGAATGTTACTGGGGAGAGGAAAGTGGGGGCAGAACAAAGCGCACGCAGATTTCTATTAATAGAAATCAAGCTGCTACCGCGCGTCAGTCCTTTGATGCCTTAAGGCATGATGCGCTAGGGTAGGCCTAGCGGGCCTATGCCTGTAGTGTTACAAAACAATGTTACATGATGAGCACATCCATGTATGTAATCAACCAGAGCTTAAATGATGTTGGTGGTAGCGGTGGTGGTGGCGGCAGTGGCGGCGCTGGTGGTGGCGTAGTAGTAGTAGTAGTAGTAGTAGTAGTAGTAGTAGTAGTAGTAGTAGTAGTAGTAGTAGTAGTAGTAGTAGTAGTAGTAGTAGTAGTAGTAGTAGTAGTAGTAGTAGTAGTAAGAACAAAACCAATCAAGATTACGCTTCTGGAATTAATTGTTTAAAAATAAGGCCATTCCGAACAAAGGGGTGTTTAAGTGACATTATGCTGTAACAGTGGCTATGTGCATTTTGAAAGCTTTTTTCTCCAACAAAAAAAGACTACAGATGTTGCAACAACACTCTGAGATTTTGTTTGTTTCATTTTATTATGTATTCAGACTTTAATGCGCTGGTTAGAAATTGACATAAAATATGCCATTTGAAAAACAATATTATTTAGAGTTAAGCTAAGCATGAAAATCGCAAAACTATCGGTATGTAAAAGAGAGAGAGAAATGTGGAGAGGGAGAGAGAGGGAGAGAGAGAGAGAGAGAGCGAGAGAGAGATGGGAAAGGAAGGAGAGAGAGAGAGAAAGAGCTGCTAAGTTTTTTTATGTCCAACATCAGCAGCAAATCTATTTTGTGACGGATCCCAAGACTAACATCTGGCAATTTTATGTGCTGCCACTCAGAGACAGTACGGTACATTTGTACTGTGGAGACTACCAAGACTCCTGTTTCAACATATCAAAAGAGAGAGAGATAGAGAAGAGAAGAGGGGAGTGAGGATGGTGGCATTGGTTTTTTATTCACCAAATATCTTTTTATAACTTTTTCCACGAGCAGTTTTATGTTACAGTGTGCGTGTGTGTTTATGTGTAAATGCATAGCCCTAATAAAAATGCGACTACATAGACACAACCGCAAAAGAATACAGCTAGTCAGCTAGATCCACAGATTGCTATTAATAGAAATCTGTGGCTAGAATATCTGTATTTGCCTTTTTGAACCACTAACGTGATATTATGGGAGTTTTACCATGATCTTACTTCATTTACACATTTTACGTCTTGTGGCGCCCACGATACACACGACTCGATCACCGAACCGGATAGCTCAGTTGGCAGAGCGTTCGCCTGCAAGCCGCAGGTCACTGGTTCGAATCCCACTCCCACTGACGAGCCCTAATAGGGCGAAGCACAAACTCAGTGTCTGCGGATGAATCTATGGCTGAGGGTAGATACCGCCTAAATTTACAGTCTCTTTTCACGATTTTTCATATTTTAAATATCGCCTAAATAAATCATTTTGTGGTGGACGACAGGTAGGGAGGGACCTATTCATGATTAGTTGGATGTGCCTTGAATGCCTGCATCCTTTGTAACATATCAAGGCCCCCAAGGGTTGGTGCAGGTCTGTCGTCTAGCATTGGGCTGAAACACCACAATGGTGTCCAGAAGTGGTCGAGTAAATCCACATTCACTTTTGTGTTTAAGACCCTTTGCTGTTAGAAGGCCAACAGCCTTTGATGGTTGTGATGGAAACAACCGCGGGTTGGTCGGACCTGATAAGGTTGGCGGTCTTAACTTCTCTCCCAAATTGATAAGGGGTGAGAATGAGGGTTTGACTGTCGTTGGGATTCCTTTGCTGAGTCGCAGGGCAGCGGAGTGCCGACTGGGGTGGAGAGGATCCAGTGACGGATGGCGGGGTAGCAATGTCTTGGAAGGTCCCCGGACCTAGGGGAGATTCTGCCATTTGTTGTTTGGAGGCGGCTCGCTGGTTGCAGGGTACCGGTAGTCTCATTCAGCATTTGATGGGTGCCTTTTGCTGGTCTCATGGGTTTGGGGCAGGAAAGGTATGCTGCCTTACTCTCTTTTTCATTCTTTTGATAGGAGAGGGATCAGTGTGGTGGACGACAGGTAGGGACTTATTCATAATTAGTTGGGTGTGCCTTGAATGCCTGCATCCTTTGTAACACATCAAGGCTCCCAAGGGTTGGTGCAGGTCTGTCGTCTAGCAATTTTAAGGAAAGGTGGCATGAAGGGCATGCTTAGTAGAAATATATCAGAATTGGTGCCGTAGCAGACTAAACTTGGAGGGTCTAACGTGGCCTCTGACCAGGTAGTCAGAATATACATGGTTGTGGCACTCGGTGTCTCTGTTTGGCACTCTGGCACTTATCTGGCACTTTAGCGTGATTTTGGGGTGCTGACACCAATTATGGCTCTAGCACATTTTTGGAACTTTCAGTCAATCTCTACATAGTTTCCAAGTGTTTCTTACAATTACTTTAATGTTTCGTCATAATAACTGATGGTGTGATTTATAATCTGACATTTAACTTTATAATTGGACAAACAGCGCAAGCTCTATCTGGCACAGGCCTAACCAACGCACGTGGGCCTGAAAGTCCAAAGAGGTTATTAATAAACTATTAAAACTCTGAGGCCCAGCCCGCTCATGTGTTGCCAGTTGACGCTCACAATTTAGTTGTTGTCAGACAATTTTTACTAACTTGCCGACTTGCTTTTGGTTCTAGGGAGAAGGCGAAGTGTGCATAAAAGTAAAGTTGAGTATCCATATCCCATATTTCACACTGTTTCGCTATTGATAATAAAATCTGGCATCTTCCCGGCACTTTCTAGCTGCAAAGTGCAAATCCGGAATCCAAGTGAATAAAAACCTGGTAAACCCTTCTTCAGTCAGTTACATAGAATATATTATACTGAGGTTGCCAGATCTGGCATCTTTGGGTTATGTCATCCTGGGGAAATGCCTGACACCGTTTCCCAGTTTGGCACTCTGGCATTTTGGCATTATTTTGGGGGTATTGAAATCAATAATTATGGCCCTTTCTGGCACACTTCTGACATTTTATTGTCAACCTAGACCTAGTTTCCAAAATAATGTTTATTTCAATTAGTTTTCATAAAATAATTATGTTTACGCAAAAACACTGCTGTTATTTCTATAAAGGCATATTATGTTATAATTATGGCAAACATCAAGCCCCATAATGTCATGAGTCAACATAAGGCCTATGGGCTTGAAGAGTATAGGCCTATAGTTTGGAACTGCCCCTTTCCACGGTGTAAAAAAACAAACTCGTCCTTTTCCAACGTTTATATACGGTATAGCCTAAACAAAACAAAACGTCATCCTTTTCCACCGTGTAAGTGTATGCGCAGATTGGCGTTCGTTACGGGTTGTTTTCTTTCTTACTGGTCATACTGGCCATAGAAGTTTACTATCAGAGTGCAGTCATGTTTACTCCTTTCCGTTCACAGCTTGCTAGATCTAGATCTAGGCTCTTACGAACGCCGACTCATGAAACCTTTCAAATCAGTGAAAGCTTTGATTTTTAACCTCTTCTCTTCCTCTCTCTCTCTCTCTCTCTCTCTCTCTCTCTCTCTCTCTCTCTCTCTCTCTCTCTTTATCTTTACCCCCCCCTCTCTCTCTCATTCCCAAGTATCCACCTTAACTATTCTTTTTGTTTCTACACGTAACACAGGCGTCTTGAAGAAGATTGGTGCAAAAATCTGAATGAAGTTATATTGGCATCTCTCTCTCTGTCTCTCTGTCTCTCTCTCTCTCTCTCTCTCTCTGTTGATATAGATTACAGGTGTCCTAATATTTTATGTGCTGCCACACACGAGACAGGGCGGGGATACCATGACTCTCCTGTCTCAGCCGGTCACATTATACTGACACCAACCCAACCAGTAGGGAACGCAACAGCCAGGATTCGAACTCGGGACCTTATATAACATGGCTGTGCAACCACTGTACCCGAAGAACTAACCTTTTCGCCTATGTATTTTGCATATATATATATATCGAACATCGATGCAAAATACATGTACAGACGAAAAGGTTAGTTCTTCGGGTACAGTGGTTACACAGCCATGTAGATCTCGAACGTGACATATGTTGATATAGATTACAGGTGTCCTAATAGATTTAGAATCTAGACCTGGATCTAGGATCTGAGTGGTTGAGTTTGTTTTACGGCACATCTGCACGGTACCTATATCTAGATCTACATACATCTCAATCAATGTGATTTGACTTTCTGTCTGTTAGGTTAACATGTAGGGATATTCATGGTGCAAATAACCTCAACCATTGTTGGGTCGGGAAAAGGGGGGGGGGGGGGTCACAAGTGGGTGAGCGCTCCCGCCAAGCACGGCTCACACTGTAACAAGGGTTGGGTCTGTGATGAATGAGACGGTTACCAAATCAACACAGTTTTTCCGATCTTAAAAGAAAAGAAGTTTATGTCTGAATATAGGGGATCTTCAGCATTGATATTTCTGCGTGAGCAGTGAAAAGTTATTTTTACAGTTTTAAGTAAAGAGTGATTACACGTTTACAGAGATGATATAACAAAGATAACAAAATCGTAAGGTCGGTGAATTGTTTGTCTGTTTTGTGACGGTCAGTTACATCAAAATGACTTGACTTAAGCCTCTTGATTCCTTGAGGAACATAGGGCCTCAACAAAGCTCCGCCAACGGACTCGATTTTGGCAGGTCCTTCTTAGCTCTGCCCATGTTGTTCCTGACGCCTTCACTTCTTCTTCAACACTCCTTCTCCAGGATTGTTTGGGACGACCTACTTTCCTCTTTACTTGTGGGTTCCAGTCAAGGGCTTGCCTAGTGATGTTTGATGCAGGCTTTCGGAGAGTGTGTCCGATCCATCCCCACTTTCTCTTCATGATTTCGGTCTCAACTGGAGTCTGTCTTGTTCTTTCCCATAATTCCTCATTTGAGATGACTTCCGGCCAGTGTACTCCAAGAATGTTTCTGAGGCATCTGTTGGTAAATCCTTGAATCTTTTTAGAGTTCGTTTTTGTTACTCTCCATGTTTCTGAGCCATAAAGTAGGACAGATTTTACATTAGTGTTAAAGATTCTGAGTTTGTTGTGAATTTACAGTGTTTTCGATTTCCAAATTTGTCTCAGTGTGATGAAAGCCTGCCTTGCTTTAATAATTCGACACTTGATGTCCTCGTCAGACC
Organism: Elysia chlorotica; assembly: GCA_003991915.1. Classification (NCBI taxonomy): domain Eukaryota; kingdom Metazoa; phylum Mollusca; class Gastropoda; family Plakobranchidae; genus Elysia; species Elysia chlorotica. The sequence continues at coordinate 504,923 of RQTK01000111.1, read as the reverse complement.
CTCCATCTTTGTTCACTATGCTGCCCAAGTAGGTAAATTTGTTTGCTTCTTTGATATCCTCTTCATGGAGTCTAATTGGGTTCTGCTGCTTGCTATTCACCCTCATGACCTCAGTTTTGCTGATATTGATTTGGAGTCCTGTCTTTTCAGCTTCTTCTGCGACTCGACAGAGTTTCTTTTGTGCGTCGTCCAGTTTGTGGGAGAGGAGGCTGATGTCATCTGCGAAGTCAAGATCTTCCAATTGCCTCATCAGAGTCCATTGGATGCCTGTTCTCTGGTTTTTTGTGGCCTGTCTCATGACCCAGTCGATCACAATGAGGAATATTGTTGGAGAGAGAAGACAACCTTGGCGAACACCAGTTTGAACATTAAAAGGCTCTGTCAGTTTTCCGTCGTGAATAACTTGGCATGTGGCATCTTCGTAGAGTGTTTGGATGATGGTGATAAACTTTGTAGGGATACCATAATAGTGCATTAGTTTCCAAATGATTTCTCTATCGACACTGTCAAACGCTTTTTGAAAATCTACAAAGACTGTGTACAACGGGGACTGCCACTCAAGAGACTGTTCGATAATGATGCGCAATGTCGCAATTTGGTCTGTGCATGATCTTTCTTGGCGGAATCCTTCCTGTTCTTTTCGCAGTTTCTTGTCAAGTGCAGTTTTCAGTCGCTCTAGCATTATCCTTGTCAATACTTTCCCTGGGATGGATAGTAGCATGATGCCTCTCCAGTTGTTGCAGGAGGACAGGTCCCCTTTCTTTGGTAGCTTGACAAGATAGCCCTTCTTCCAGTCTTCTGGTACACATTCCTGTTCCCAGATCTTGTTCAGAAGAGGATGTAGCATCTCAGTTGATGTTTGAATGTTTGCTTTAAGAGCCTCCGGTGGTATTCCGTCTGGACCAGCTGCCTTGCCTGATTACATCAAAATAGTAGAACAAAAAAAAAACAACCAGTGACAAGCGTACACACAGCTTCGTCACGTATAAAGACTTAATTAATAATAATTATCAAAGTCAATTGAGATAACAGATAGTTCTATAAGGTGGGCGCCCTTACCTTCTACCAATAAAAGAGAAAGAAGAGGAGATATTTCATGAAGTCTGCAAGTCTTTTAAAATGTTTGTCAAATAATGTTCTCTGGTGTGCTAATTAAAACTGTTCTTGCTTGTAAGGGTTGACATCGCAGGAACAGCTCCAGCGTTAGGGACAATAAGTTCCAAGACGGGTCGCGTTAGAATGCACATTTCAAAGTGTCCAGTGCAATGAAGATTTAAACAGGGATTAATTAGGACCTCCTGTTATTGAATTTACTTGTATAAAAAATAGGCACGTGTCAAGATGTTCAGTGCTTAGTTACACTTGCTTTACTTATTCTTATGAGTAATTTCTGAAAATGTTGCTAGTTGGCGTAACTCTATCAATGTACCTTCTGAAGTCTGTTTATTCACTTTACGTCACGCTTTCATAGTTTCAATCAACTTAGTAAATGTTCTCAGGTTGGATCTTAGGTTTAGGTTGGACCTCAGATTGAATCATAGGTTTAGATCACAAAGTCTCACGGTCACAGTCACAGTCACCTTAAGTGGAACTGCAGTGCCTTTTGCTCTGGATCCACCCGGCTCAAAACACAAGAGCCACAAACAGAAGTCGGACTTCGGTCTCAGAGTCCGCAAGTGCTGCGAAGACGAAACAAGTGTGATGCGACCTGTTCTCTTCGCAGCTTCCAAATGGACTGAAGAAATATATCAGAACGCGAGAATATGAATCTAACTTCTCCAACGGTTTCTGCGATTTCATGATGATTTCCACCGGTTTCTGCGATTCTCATGATAAACAACTATAGCTCTGTGTCCTTCTGAGAATCTTCAATTACCCTGTTATTAGGCAATACTGACATGTTACAACCACATCTCGACACATAGGTACACGCCCGTAGTGATTGAGTACGCTGATTAGAGTTCCCTAACAGATAAACTCACTATTTCCAACCAACGCCTAGATGCTACTGCGTCTCCATCATCCAAGTTGAGTTGGTTTAACGTCCAACATTAGCATCCAACGGATACTATTTACAGGGTGTCTCGACCTAACCGCCGAGATTCCGCCCATGCCGATTCAGTGTAATAGTAGACAATCGGCTATGTCCATCTATGCACCCGCTGGTTGAGTTGAGTTGAGTTGGTTTAACGTCCACATTAGCACTATATAGGCTATATTGTGGACGAACCCCAAGACTGACGTCTAACAATTTTATGTGCTGCCACACACGAGACAGGGCGGGGATACCATAACTCTTGTCTCAGTCGGTCACATTGTACTGACACCGAACCAACCAGCAGGGAACACAATTCGAACTCGGACCTATTGCATCGGAAGCCGATGTTCTACCCCGCTGGTACAATATGGCATTTTGTTACAGGAGGAGGAAGGTCAAAGTGGTTTAAGTTTCTTTTATCCCCATTTCACCTGCCCATGGGCCAAAATTCTAACTGTAGCGTAGAGCACACACACACACACACACACACACACAAAGCAGAAATAAATCCATGCCGAACATACTTTTGGTCTTCTACAGTATAGCTATAATTTTCATGAACATATTATTTTTGTAAATAGTTAAAGCACCTTTGAACAAAAGTGGCAGTTTAAAAATAAAACCACAGTATCAGTATGCAACACATCACATATAAACAGTGATGTGACCGGCTGAGACAGGAGTCATGGTATCCCCGCCCTGTCTCGTGTGTGGCAGCACATAAAATTGTCAGACGTCCGTCTTGGGGCCCGTCCACAATATAGCCTATATAGTGCTGTTGTTAGACATTAAAGCAACCCAACAACATAATTATACAGTGTAAAAAGACGTAGGTTTTCAACCTTTCATGAGCGGTGGAAAAGAACGCCAATTTTTTTTTCCACCGTCTATTATAATAGGCCATTTTAGCCTAGCCCCCTCATGTGTTGACAGTTGACGCTCAAAATTAGAAAATTTTCTGTTGCCAGGCACTTTTTCCTCAATTCCTGACTTGCTTTTTGTTATAGTGAGAACGTCCACAATGTTTTACAATGTACTCGTTTAGTGTTGATAATAAAGTCTGGTACTTTTCTGGCACTTTCAAGCTGCGAATATGGCATTCAAGTGAAAAAAAAACAAAAACACCTGGCAACCCTGCATCTAACGTAAGCTCTGAGTAATAGTGCTGCTGTCAGACGTTAAACCAACCCAACAACAGTAAATTAGTGTAAAAAGACGTAGGTTTTCAACCTTTCATGAGCGGTGGAAAAGAACGCCAATTTTTTTTCCACCGTCTATTATAATAGGCCATATAATTTAGCCTAGCCCCCTGATGTGTTGACAGTAATTGACGCTCAAAATTAGAAAATTTCTGTTGCCAGGCACTTTTTCCTCAATTCCTGACTTGCTTTTTGTTATAGTGAGAACGCCAAGTAATTGTACGCATAGTCCACAATGTTTTACAATGTACTCGTTTATAATTGTTGATAATAAAGTCTGGTACTTTTCTGGCACTTTCAAGCTGCGAATATGGCATTCAAGTGAAAAAAAAACAAAAACACCTGGCAACCCTGCATCTAACGTAAGCTCTGAGCATTGATGCATTGAAGTAGCCATCTTGAATTTAAACTAAGGTTAATCATTAATCACAGCAGGGTACTAGTCATTACTAGATGATTACATTGCAACTATGTAAAATAACGAACTAGGATTAACTTCGATTACATGATTAAATATACATTAGTTTAACGGCAACGCCCGAAAATTTCATAGCGAATCCTGATTGGCGGTTTGACAGCCTCTCTCCAACACCGGAGGTGAAACGGCGATAGAAACTGTAACCAGTGTAAGTCAGGGTTTAGAACTAGAAATCTAGATCTAGATCTAGTTAAATCAATGTTGATTTTCTGCCACTAGTTGGACGTCAAATACTGATTCTAAAGGTCTACATTTAGATCTAGATCTACCTGTTAAAAAGCTAGAGAAGGATGGATCTTGAATTATAGATCTAGATCTAAATCTAGATCTAGAATCATAGAATCTAAAATCTAGATTAGATCTGTTGATTTTTAACTAAAAAGACGAAGGCACAATTCCTTTCATTAAATTTGATTCTTCGTCTTGTAAGAATACTGCATTTCTAATCTAAGATTGCGGAAACAAAACTAGATCTATTCCAAAAATCCATACCATCTGGTGATGAAAACTAACACTAAATCGGCCTCATTTATAAAGTGATAAGACCAGAAAAACTAACCATGACAGTCAACAATTTGGTGCACAAGCTCAGCTAAAAACTTAATTTAAAAATAATTATCTATGTTTAACATGTTTCAATTTAAGAAATTGTGAGAATTTTAAATATTTGTACACAATGACGAAATACACCTAGATGTATCTAATTGTTCAGGACATACCTTTCTACACAAGGTGTCATTGGTCTTTTAAAACTCGGTTTCAATCTATATATTAATTAAATTATATTTCATTAAAAGATGCCAGAGTGGTTGGCTTAGTAGTTAGTACATTATTTAAAAATAATTTGACTTGACTTGAAAAAATAAAATGGTGATAATTTGTCCACAGTTTGAAAAAATTAAAAACAACTGGGTAAGCCTGTCTTGCGTCAGAGATGGCCTTCAACAATTTTCCAGAAGGTCCTGGCTTTGTTGGCAATATTCCCAGAGATGGCCTTCTCAGCAATCCAGCATTTAGAATGAACCAGCTTAACAGTTATGCAGCAGAACTGGAGAGAGACCAACGCCTCTACCAAATGGCCATGGAGTATCGAATGGGCTCCGCAAGAGAGCCAGCAAGTCTAATGGGTCTGCAGCTAGGAGAACCTGCTCCTCCTGGTGTTGATGTTGGTGTGAATCGTGACAGAGGCAGGGACAGAGACAGAGACCACCGAGATTTCAGAAGCAGAGATGACAGGGATAGAGGAAGGTAAAGGATACTCAAATGTTGAATACAATGGTTGATTTGTGTTTGAAATATGTAGGTGGAATTAAAAATGGGTATAGGGTGTTCAGAATTGAAGATAGCAATCCCTTATAAATCCCTATTTCTGAAATACATTTGAAAACGTTGGCTTGGGAACTTAAATAATATTAGCATCCAATTTTTCTATTCAGCTCCGAAATCAAGAATCATTTTAAAGTCCGAGAATCAATTATCTAAAGTTTTGTCCTCAAGTTTGACAAGATCGAAGCAATCTCATTTAAATGCCACTTTGTATTATGTTATGGTAACACATTAAATGAAATTTAATTTTCAGAGACAGAGATAGGCGCCGCCAAGACTCAGATCGTAGTCGTGGAGGGGATTGGAGTCAAGAAAGAGAAAGTAGAGGAAGTAGGCATAGAGACAGAAGTCCTGTCAAAGGCTATCGCAATAGCTTTGATACAGATTCAAGAACATCTGGCTATGACGAAGATGACGATGAAGTGAGTTGGTTTATATTGGGTTTTTTTTTTTTTAGAATCATGCTCAAACCTGTCTCTCATTTAATGTCAGTACAGAGATTGATATAATATCAAGAGAGGATTCGGGTCCTTCTCTATTAAAATTTTTATTTATATATATAAATATATGTATTAATGCAAATTTCCTTTGAATCAATGTAAAGAAAAAGATTTGAATGGTTGAAACTAATCCATCATGCTAATTAATTTGTATCTATCATCCAAAGGCAATAAATTTTTCTTTTTTAAACCTTCAGTATGGCATGGGTGATGATGGAGACAGATTGAGCTCGGGTGGATCAGACAGATATCGTAGTAGGGGTTCTGACAGACAGGATGACAAAGGAGGCGATAAATGGGTGTCCAACCAGCCCTCACGCACAATCATCTTGCGAGGCTTGAATCAAGAAATCGATGAAAAAATAGTAAGTTTTAATGTTTTTGCATTGAAAACTGCTTTTTGTATTTAGTATCATTGATTCTTGTAATGAAAAAAGTCCCAGCAAGAGAAGGATGGTGCTGTGGTCCTGGGGTAGAACACCGGCTTCCAATACAAAAGTTTCCGGTTCAAGCCCTGACGATTTCGTTCCCTACTGGTCGGGTCAGTGTCTGTTTAATGTGATCGGCTGAGACAGGAGTCATGGCATCCCCACCCTGTCTCATGTGTGGCAGCACATAAAATTGTCAGGCGTCAGTCTTGGAGCCCATCCTCAATATAGCCTATAGAGTGGACGTTATAGGCGGACGTTACACCAACTCAACCAACCAACTAACCCATCAAGAGAAATGTCTATAATTTCAGTAACACTGGTGAACCATTGAATAAAACTCACAACAATAAATGATAACTTTGGAGAGAATTGTAAAATTAGTATTGCATTTAAATATTTCAGAGGCAACATTGTTATTAAATAACATCTGTTTTTTCCACTTTGCACAGTTCATCAAATTCTAGTTATCGTCTCATATATGTAAGTAATAAAAATAGTTTATGTATTTTTATACTATTTTCATTATTTTGAGATCTGAAGTAGGTTAATGACAAGCATAAAACTAGCTTTCTCTCCACATTTAGAAAAGGGGCAACAAATTTTGAAGGAATAGGACTGAGACACCAAATGACTTGGTTATCAGTAATATCTCTATGTTACAATCCGTTTTGTCTTGATTTAGATTGGAGCAGAGCTGATGATGTTGGGTTTGCCTGTGAAGGACATTAGGCTCATACGCAGACAATCAGGTAACTTTTATTCACATATTTGAACAAGTTGCTTCTGTGCCTTTTTTTTTAACCTGAATATAAAACATATTTGAGTGTTTTTCCTTTGGTGAACTCTTTTTATACCACAAACTTCATTAAATCATGCATTAAGAATTGTAGGGATACTATTTAAAAAAAAATGTTTTGTTACTTTTGTCTTTTGAGCTTTATCTCCCCCCCCTCAATGCTTTTATCATTATTATGTGGAATTACCAGGATTTTGAAACCTGGTTTGTGAATATCATTGCAAATATCTCAATGCGGACAGAAAATATATTGGACTGTTCTCCCAGTTTGAGTGGCCAGTCAAAACCGGTATGGTAGAGGTTGGTTTTTTTTTTCAGCATATGTCAATATTTGTGGACCAAAATATCAAGGTCATATGGAATTGAAAATCATGGTGTTTTATACAAGTGTTAATGTTTTTTTAAAAATGAGACAAGTTATTGAAGGAAATGACAGAGTGCACAATTGTGGATTTGTCCATATTGGCACTGGACAGTTGAACCGGTCTTGTTGCAGTTCAGATTTCTTCCAAAATTTCTCTGAATTAAAGAGAAATAGAGAAATAAAGAACAAAGGAAAAAGCTGGTACTTTGTCTGGGTAAGTAAACAGTCGCTGCTGTTACGCGATGTCTTTGATGTGAAAATGAAGTAAAATGTTTTATTTAACAAGATTCGTTTCCACCCTTGCCTACACAGGTGTCTCTCGAGGCTTTGCTTTTGTGGAGTTTCATAACGTAGCAGATGCGCAACGCTGGATGGAACACACGCAGGTTGATAAAGAAGACATAATCAGAAAGACAAAAATCCAAAACCAAATTTTTTAACAATCTGGTAAACGGTGCTAGTTGAGAAAACACACGCATCACATTTCCAGATGGGTTGGTTAATTGCTTTTACTTGCTTTATGCTTTTGAGTCTGTCTTTGGTTTACACAAAAAAGATATGTTGGTACATGTAATACCAGAACACCTATTATTTTAAGAAAAGAAAAAAAAGCCAAAAAAAAGGGAATGTCTTTGTTGTTGTGGGAGGGTGTGGAAGGAATATCAAGTTTCTACGTTTGTTTTCTTAATACATGCAGAGTGGGTCAATAATTTGAAGGTACAACAACAGCATAAAAAAAAATGACTAAAATTTCATGCTAAGTTTTTAGTATGGCATATGAAATCTGAGTTTCTGAGCTAACAGATACTTCTCTGTTCAGAATTTTCAGTCTCCGCTTTCATTTTGCATCAAATATGAAAATCTATCGACTTTCAAGGATTCTTGTGGACTGAAAATATGGACTACTGATCCTTTTATTATTGTATGTTTTCGTTTTTAATATTGTTTAGCAAGTCACCAATTTGTGAGAGATGTATTTTTGTGTGTGTTCTGTTTGTGGGTTGGTGTGGGATGTTTGTTTTGTTCGCCTCGGGGCGTGGTCATTCGATCCCGATCTTGATTCAGCTGCGAAATAAAAAAAAATCCATGTAGCTCTGGACAGTGTGCAAGATCTTGGTAAATTAGACATCACAGAATTGTGCTTTTTATTCACAGGGTAGCCTCCTCCTACTCAATATGTATCGCGCATCAATGGCGTACAGCGTCACTCGAGACAGAGGCAGTGGAGGAAGAGATGGCAGTAACCTTCAAAGAAATGATTGGGTCTGTGTCAAGGTATGTTTATTGCCCAGCCAATACATTTCTTGTTAGACACCCATTTCCCTATATTTTCCTCAAAAACCTGAAGAGGATCATAGTGGTTCAAAACAGGGATGCCGCTTATCCGGAAATTTAGGAAATTAATTTGGGCCCGGATCCTCCGGAAATCTTTCTGAGTCTGATGTCTGGAAAACACATTTTTCCGAAAATTCTGGAAAGTTTGCCAGGCCACCCTATTTATTGAAAAAAAAATCCCCGTTTATATGTGGTTCGACCTTCATAAAACTAGATCCCCAGTATCTGAGACCATTGTTTTTTTGTTTTTTTACTTCAGTTGGAGAAACAATCAACCAGCCTTTTCACATCTTGCATATTTAATGTTATTTTAAAAGTGAAAATTAATACGCTTTTATGCCTAAACATGTGCCCTAATTGACTCCAACACTTCTTGTTCAATGATGTTGTTCGTGAACAAAACAACTACTGTAATTGAGCTGTATCTTATGTAATAGCTACATTGTATTGTATTTCTCCATATAACATTTGGGTCTTTGTATGTTTTGCTCCAATGTTTTGTTAAAGGGAAACAACTCTGTTTTTTCTTCTTATGAAATGGGCGCACACTGCAGATTTGAAATTTTACTTGCAGATTTGAAATTTTACCAAAATTTTGATCAATATGATGGAAACTAGATCACATGTAGAACCCCATAAAAAAGAAAATCCATCGCACCGACAGCTTGTCTGTTAGGGAGTAATAGTTAATGTATTAGATCTATTTCCTCTAACAAACGTAACCATTTTTCACCTCAGGGACCTTCTCAGAGCCTTTCTAGACGTACAGAATTTTTAGTGCCAGGGGGACGTCGCCTCCCTGACCTCCCTTCCCCCTTCTTTTTCCCTCACTACCTAAGTTTCGGAAATTTTGACAGGACGAGGTGGCGTCCCTGTGCAAAAAGAATTGAAATGTCATTATTGACAATTTTAGCAATATATTGTTTCAATAATTGTGCATTCCATAAAGGTGTTGTTTTTTTCCCATACATAATATTGCCAAAATACAAAGAAAATGTAATACCAATATATATATCAAATTATTTTTTGTTTTCAAACAGTGTCTAGGCCACAATTTCAAGCGCAGAGATTTCTGTTACAACTGCAACTTGCCAAGGAAAGGTAAGTCGTGAAAAGTATATGAGAGCTTTTGTTTTATTTAAGCTATGCAGGTATGGCACTCAGCAGAAATATTTGTTGGTTTTATTAATTTATGTAACACAACTCCAGAGTATAGTTCTCTTTAGTATAGCAATCGTGGGACAGCCCTAGTAATTATTCATAGATTTGCATGTATTGGTGTTAAAGAAAGCTCCTCAAGTTATGGTCACTGTGTTGATTTACATGACAAAAAACAACATACATTTCCATGCATATTCGGTGTTTTACCAAGCATTCAAGAGAATGAGACCAATGTTTTATTTATTTTTTTAAATTAACGATATTTTTAGATTGTTGAAAGGATAAAAGAAACTTTATTTTAGAGAAAGGTCCATCCTTTATTTATGAGTGCCGTGGCTGTTAACTAAGCAGTCACAATTTTTTTTCCAATGGATGCACAAGAGGATTTTTATAGATTATGTTTTTAAATTTACCTAATAAGTTCTATCTGAGCTAAAATTTATATTTTTTTATATGAGGACTTGAAGCTGCAAATCCTATATCAAGATCTTTATATCGACAGATGGAGAATATATGAATCTGAGCTAGTTAGAATTCTAGTATATAACTTGGTGATCCAAATACTTCTATTGAGTTCATTGACCTTCAACTTGTATCTGAAAAACTAGATATATATTTTAGGCTTTTTTTTACTCTGTTTTTAATCAATGCCGCACAAGCACACCATGAAGTGCCTTCATGGCAATCATGTGACGGCTCTGAATGTTCTGATTAGCTAAGGAGAGGCAGAGGGGATTGGAATTTACAGTTCTATAAATAGATTGGGAACCGATTAATAAAAACAGTTTTCCAATATTAAAAAAAAGGTTCTTTTTCTCTATTTTTAAGCCTTGTTGATCTACAACTTTAACGTTGATAAAAGACATTTTTTGCATTTTAGGTTATCAATTAATGAAAAAGGGTGTCGTAGAAAGCTCGAGGTTTGATCCCAAATTGATAGTCTTTGTCATCCTCTGAGAAGAATGAACTTCTCTTTTATTTCATACTTTATGATCGGATTTAAAAATGTATGTCATTTGTGTCTTTACCCTTATTCAACAGAATCTGAGAAATCTGCCAAAAGTTCTGACGGTCAAGATGAAATAGGCACTAATCCTTGTAACAGTAAGTACATATGGATAGCAGATTTTATTTTGGGAGGAAAAAAGAAAAGCAGCTTCACATTGACCAGAGTCGCTAGTATTTAGTGTGTGGTGTTGGGCTATATTTGGTAATTTATATAGGGGTCATAAAATGGACTGGGAGGACGCATACATTTGTTTCTAAATCATGAAGCCTATACATTTTTTTGAAAGCTAAAAGGGTGTAGAAAATTTTGAAGCGGTTTTGAAACACACTCTCACCAAAATCTTGAAAACCGACATGTATAGCTCCAATTGAATAAATGTGACAACTTATAGCTTCATCATGTATAGGTAACCTCACCAAGACCTCACTAGGCTAGACTAACTTGGGTCCTCGACTCCCCTTCACTGTCATTACTGGACCTATATCTTCCACAATCATAACTAATATCAAAATCAGAATCACTCTCACCATCTAAGACATCTAAAACTTGCTCTCGAGTAATTTCCTTCAAGATAGACCTGCTCATTGGTCATATATTGGTCATGTATTGTTAGAGAATGTGGCTTTCAATTGAAATCATCTGTCAACATGCAAACAAAGCACAAGCTGAAAATAGCTGTTATCTGCATTCAAAACAACACAAAACAATACTTTATTCATATAGGAGTAGTTTTGATTTATTAGACTGTGATCAGAAGCTTTAGTCAGCCATAAAATAAACGCTACACAAGTGACATAAAGGCCGATTTAATGGGCCGTAGACATGTCCAGGGTTAATGAGGATACTTCTTAGGGCCCTTCACATTATTGCATTTACAAGAAAGTACAGTCGGCACAACTTTAGCAGCAGGATCATCGCTACAGCAGGACGTTTCAAGAACCCTGTTTTTTTTGTTGTTTTTTTTACTATGTAAAGCCTATAACTTCTGCTTGGCTTAAACAGGACAGGGAAATGGTGAACTTGGATACAGCGGGAGAGAGGAGCAAGCTCTACAGCATTGTGGTGCGCCTGTAAGAGGCCTAACAAATTTTTCTAGTCTTTATCATAAGCCTATAATGGGCTAGGTTTAGACAAAGAATGCAAATGTGTAGTGTGATACCAGAGGCTGGTGATACTGTATGTAGTAATTATACAGTGGGGAAAGGAGGTTCAACAGTCAATGCAGCCAACAATGCAACGATAGAATTGGTCAGCCCATTGATGAATGAGTGGAACTGACAAGAGAAAGGGGGTAGGGGTGCATTACAGGTGTTACTGTTAGGCCTAGATCGTCTTGTACTGTACACACGTGAAAAAAAGAAGACTGGGCAACAAAGAAAAAAACAACATAAGCAATAAAGTGCATAAGGCTCAAGAGTCACCTGAATTTTATTGTTTAAATGTATGTTAAATCATTGGATTTTTTGGGCAGTGTTTTCTTGACATGACTTTGGGGAGCGCTGTGGTCTAGGGGTAGAAAATCTGCTTCCTACGCAAAAGGTCCCGAGTTTGAATCCTGGCTGTTGCGTTCCCTACTGATTGGGTCGGTGTCAGTATAATGTGACCGGCTGAGACAGGAGTCATGGTATCCCCGCCCTATCTCGTGTGTGGCAGCACATAAAATTATCAGACATCCGTCTTGGGGTCCGTCCACAATATGCCTATATAGTGCTGCTGTTGGACGTTAAACCAACCCAACCAACCAACCTTGACATGACTTTAGCGGGAGATTGCTTACAACTGGATTTTTCTTCGCGAACTAAAAGTTCCGCTGTAGTTATGTTTTACCGTAGTGTGAAAAATGGATATGCAAAGCCTTTTAATCTGTAAGAGTGATCCTTTTATTAAGTATTCTGTCGACCCACTAATATTCGATTGTGCTCCATGTAGAGAGAGCGCGTTAGCCTGAATCCTCACTTATTGTCATGTTTGCGGAAGACGAAACCCGTTCTCCAACCTGGGTTATTTTCATCAACTGATCTGTGGATCTTTCTTGTTTTTATAATCTACATCATTTGCGATTGTGCTTGTGCATTGCACTAGTAACTGGATTGATCAACGTTGGCTGTTTATTTGGTTGAACGCCTTTAGGTTTGAAGGAGTGCAGCAGACCTACTTTCCTCTGGGATAGGTTCTGTAAGGACCTACCTACTTCCCTTTGCGATAGGTAGAGCAAGTGTAGTGTTACCCAGTTTCTCGCTTAAGACAGAACTGGGCCATTACCTAATGCATGCGTCACACAAATAATAAAAGTGTCACATTTATTTGCCTTATATAAAATGGCGGATTTTTTTGGCCTTATATTTTCAACCTCGGGTGAGTGAACCGACCAGAGGCATGGCCAGGGCTCTGGTTCTCATCCTGGTCACGCCGATGGCACCCCAGCAACAGGCTCGTCGGGATCAGATCACATGATACCCGTGCTAGTACATCAAAGGCAAGGGGGGCGGATAGTCATAACGCAGACCACTGCGTGAAACAAAGACACCTGCCTTGCCTTTTCTAATCAATTCAAAGGCAAGAAAAACTGGGCAGTCACACGTATCGAAACCGCCCGATTTCTCTACCGAAGATAGGGTCTTGATAAAAGCACAGCTAAAGAAACTGATGCATGTTGTGCCAGTTATAAAGGAGATAAAGCTGGCGTTTGATGCATATAATGAGCAAGCCAGCACAGCAGACTGCCATCCTGATATGGATGATGGTGAGTTAATGGAGGAAACTGATACCTTCCCTCCTTAACCTGCCTCAGACGTGGACTATTTCATGAATGTGTTCGGGTCAGTGACTCCCAAGGGACCGTCGGTAGACGGTGAGATAGCAAGGGATTATCTATTTTATACACAGGGTATAATACATTAGCCTATACCCGCCCATACGCTTCCCTTTGATTCCATTATTAGTAAAATTATGACAGCTATCTCGTCTATAAATCGTGAGGCTTCCGGCTAACGCCCTTGCTCTCAATAATGCCAAAAGTTCTGACGGTCAAGATGAAATAGGCACTAATCCTTGTAACAGTAAGTACATATGGATAGCAGATTTTATTTTGGGAGGAATAAAGAAAAGCAGCTTCACATTGACCAGAGTCGCTAGTATTTAGTGTGTGGTGTTGGGCTATATTTGGTAATTTATATAGGGGTCATAAAATGGACTGGGAGGACGCACACATTTTTTTCTAAATCATGAAACCTATACATTTTTTTGAAAGCTAAAAGGGTGTAGAAAATTTTGAAGCGGTTTTGAAACACACTCTCACCAAAATCTTGAAAACCGACATGTATAGCTCCAATTAATAAGAAATAAGGACTCGCCTTCACTGTCATTACTGGACCTATATCTTCCACAATCATAACTAATATCAAAATCAGAATCACTCTCTATTTAATTTTTTTGATTTCTTTTTTAAATCAAATTTTTGAAGTTTTTGATCACACAAGCTCATTGGTATTCTGAGGGTAAGCTTTAAATCAGCAAAGTAAGATTTCTCAATGGTTTCTGCTGGGAATTGTGGCATTGGCTTTTATTCAAGCTTATTTCAATAACATTTTCACAGCTCTGATTTTCCGCGGCTTGGATGCTCTTACTACAGAAGAAGGCCTTGTAAAGTGTCTGACACAAGCTTTTAGATCGGTACCTCTAGCGCCCATAAAGAATGTGGCTGTCGTTCGGGATGATCTCAACACTTCCAGGGGTTTTGGTTTTGTGGAGTTCCATTCAGTCTCAGCCTCAACAAACGTTTTAGACTGCCTAAATAAAATGGAACCACCCCTGGAAGTAGATGGCAAGCAGCTACTCATTAACTATGCAAAAAATACTTTCAACACAACGTAAGGATGGTTATTTCTCACATTCAAAAGAAAATCCAACTACTTGCTTGTGTCATATAAATTTATGGTTGAAGTAGAAGCTGAACAAATGCTCCTGATACCAAACTGGTAGAAATTTTTGTTTAGAAAACGACATTCTTAGAAAACTGTTGAGTACTTTATTTTATAAATAATTTTGGTCTTTTTTTTTTAAAAACAAAACATCCCTATTCATGCTATTCATTTCCATACAAATTCAAATCAGTTGTACTTTTTAAAGTAAGCACAGACATAATTGTAATCAGCACTTGTGCTTTTGATAGTTTTGTTTATTTATATTCAGATAAAACTGTTCAAGCCTGTCTTTTTTTTCCCTTCTTTTTAGAATGGCTTACATTCAGCAGCAGCAAGCCCAAAATCAGGTGAGCTACCTATAGTAATTCATCACCTTGTGTTACCATCCAATTTAATTTCAACGTGCATGTTTCCAGCATTTTATTACTAAGTTCCAAAAATTACTTTAAGTGGCAGCTGATATTCTTGAACCAGAGATATTCAAGTTATTTGAATATAGTTTTTTTCTATTTTTAGAGAGCTCGAGCTCAAAACTTATATCATTGGCTTGTACCTGATTCACTCAGGTTGCTTCACATATTATTCATTAGTTTTCATATTCTCTAATTACATGTTACTCATATATAGGAGGGATTTTTTTTTTCAATTAAACCCAACACATTTCTTATGTGTTTAAAAAAATTGTATAAGAGATATGTCTTTTCTAAATATTTTGAATTAATTTTGCCACTTTTCAGTACTATGACAGCAACTACTACCAAGGTCAGTACTATGACCCTACCACTGGCCAGTACTATGACTACTCACAGTATTACGCACAGCAAGCAGGGGCAACTGTCACTGGGGCTGAAGCCAAGGGGACAACTAGTAATTCGACCAGTGAGTAATTATAACTAACCATCAAGCAATTTCTAGGAGGGGGGGGGGGGGTTAATGACATCAGTTGATTTCATAGCTTGACAAGGTATAAAAAGTAATTAAACTTGACCGCTTGATGTTCATGATTATAACATTTACTTTTAATGCAATGATGTCAGCCACTTTAGAAATTATAAACTGTCTGAGTTGTCTTTTGTGCCACTTCTATTTTTATTCTTAGTTGCATTGTCCTTTGATTTCTTATGTGTGAAGCTTCTTTATGATAAAAATCAAGGTGCTTTGAGTCATATTAGATGTGTTGCCTCAATATGTACTTTTTTTTCTTTTTTTTTCAAGGAAATTGAAAATCTACGGTATATTGGTAAATAAGTGTAGGAATGCACATTTAGAATAAATTTATAAAAGAGGGTGGATGGAAAAAATAAGGAATGAAAGGTGAGATCATTTATACTTGTTATGTATTTCAGATTCCACCAACTCAGCAGCAGCTGTTGCTCAGGCAGCTATTCAGGCTGCACAAGCTGCCAAAAACTATCAGAAACATGTAAGTTTTATCTTTCAATGTACAGGCAAGCATGATTCTGTGGAGTATTAGTCTCCCAATGTGACAAACGTTTAAAAGTTGCCCTGTGTCATGTCTCTCCTTGTTACCTGATTTTCACTTGTTAGAAATGTCGTTAAAAATGAACAAACCCATAATAAACCAGGCGGTGGTTTTGCAAATTAGTCTTTTTTTTCAGGAACAAAAATGGTACAGTAGAACTTGAATACAACAAACTCCGACACAAAGAACACATTGTATTCAACAAACAGATAAAAAAATCCCTGTTTTTTTTCCTGCTTTTTTGTATTTAGTACAGTTTATTGGAGCTAATGAACTAATCTCATACCTACCCTCGGATCCAACAAACTGAAAGTGACGAATAGCTTACAAAGTTGCAAACCAGGCCCTCTAAATCTAGTTTAAAATTTGACAATCGAAGATCTGCCTGGTCATTGATAAAAAAAATAACACTTCTCCCATAAGCCAGGACTGACAGTGACACCATGTAGTGTACAGTAAAAGGTGTGGGTCACAAGGAAAAATGATAGGCAGAGAGAGGTGGGGGAAGGAGTAGCAGCTGATGACAAAAGTGTATTAAGATAGGAGATCAAAGAGTTAAAGCCGCCAGATAAAAATGTGAGATGTGTGTGGGGGAGTGGGTGGAAAAGAAGAGGCAATGTGAAAGTTTTAAGTAGATAGGTGGGGTGTGATTGGCTCAACACCATCTAGGTACGATAATGTGAAAGAGGTAGGGTATTGGCTTTAATGAGCCACACATGGCTTCAACAAACTATGCATCCAACAAACTATTGAAAATTAATGAGGTAGTTTGTTGAATCGGAGTTGTACTGTAGATAACCATTGCATACTTCTTTAAGTAGACAGAAGGTATCGTTATCTTTGATCTTCAAAAAGAAGTCAGCTAGATATTTGCCAAGTTTCTAAAATTAGTTCTAGGGATGGATCTATTTTTTCAAATATGCCAGTTGTAACATTACTGGGTTTTTTTTTTTTTGTTTTTTTTTGGTTGACACGAGCAAGTTTGAGTCGGCTCAAAAATTCTTAATTTGACTCATTTCTTGTGATTCTAAAAGAAACATTGGAAGCGTAAATAATATTATACAATGTTCTATGTATCCTATCATTTTACAAAAAGTAGTCTTACCATAAACATTCTTTTGTGTGCTTTATGTTAACAATCAACTATAAAATAAAGTTAAAAGAATTGTTTGTCCTATAGGAAAAGGTATTTTTTAGATGTAAAAATTGAGTCTTTTATTTTAAAGTATGGGGTAGAGTGCTATGGAAATTAAGTTTATTACTATTATTTAATTATTATTGTGAAAACTTATAAGTTTTTTTTTACATTATTTTCTAAATCAATAATACAAAAGTAGATGTGCTAATCTCAACTTCAGAGAACCATACCAGTAAAGCATGAGCTTCATTGTTTCTTTTATTTTTTATTGAGGATTGGTTAAATGCTAGTCTAGAAATTGTATTGTTTAATTTTGAGTTTTTATAGTATATACAATGTCCTCTTTCTTCTCTTTGATGTAATTGTGATAGGCTCAGCAGAAAGCTGTAGAGGCGCCAAGTCATGATACAGTGACAGTGAATGGTGTTGAGTACCCAGTCTATCGTGAGTAGTCTCTCTGTGATCAAGTCTACAGATTTTGTTCAAAATTTTTCTTAACATTATATCAAACAATTAATTAAAAAAATAAATAAATTGATAAATCCTGTCATACTTTTGTTTAGGAGAGCTTATGAATCAATTCACCATGCCTGCATACTTTCTGCTATCATCAGGAAATTGGGAAAAAAACAACACTATAGTATTTAATTGAAAGAAATTATTTTTATGCAACTGAAAGCATAGAACTTGTAGATTTTGGGCAGAGGGCTCTGTGAAACAATAAGTGCTGTAGAAGTTTGCAGAGGAATAGATCAAAATCTATAAAATGCTCAAATTTTCACAAAATGGGTTCTTGAAATCAAGCTCTGGTACGATCACATCACTTTTTTGTTCATAACCATCACTGGAAACATGTTTGTTGAGGCCATAATACAGAGCTTGGAAAGAATTTTGATATATAAAATGAATCAATAGTTAAGTTGTGTTTTTTTTTTTTCTTCTTATAATGCAAGGTGGATTTTAAGTTCTTTAACCTCTTCACTGCCAGCCCTATTATGCACCTACTTGCCGGGGAGTTTTTCCCTATTTATGACTACTTGTACAAATTCGCCTATATCTCGGCTATTGACAGAGATATCTAAGGGATATTTCACACAAATGTGACTGACACAACATACTTTGATGCTGTACCTTCAAAAATTAGTTTGTGTGTAAAAAAAATTGTTATTGAAAATTACATCAACTACAGCTTCATGTTCACTTGAAGATGATCTAGATCTAGACCTAGAAGAAAGCAGTGGAGATCTAGATCTAGATCTGGATCGGTCACTAGCGGTTGAAAACACACAAAATTGCTGCTGGACTATCAAGGGAGATCACCCATGAAACAAACAACCTAATAAAAGCAGTTGAAACCCTTAGACCGTACGTGAAAAGCCGATCGTCATACGCCCGTGCGTGGCACGGGCTATAGGCAAATAGAGTGATAGGATAGGTCCGTCATGCCACTCACGGGCTACAGGCAGTGAAGGGGTTAACAATGTTTGTTCATTTGTTTCAACTGCCAATTGCTTTGCAATCTTTTTTTTTCACACCAATATTTATTCTTCAGCCCCTCCGGACACATCAACCTACCAGTATGAGGAAACCTCAGGTTACTACTATGATCCCCTTACACAGTTATACTATGATGCCAACTCACAGGTATGCTGGCAGTCTTTACAAAAAAATTTAAGTGCAATTTTTGTAGTACCTAGACCCTTTTCAAAGTTCCTATACTATAACTCTTTATTTTAGACATATTTTTCTTTTACTAGTTAAATTGAACAACCTTATGTTTTGTGGCAAAAGCAAAAAAAACAACACATTCTGACTTCTTGCTGTAAATTTTGAGACTAATATCATTTTTTTTTTCCAGTATTATTATAACTCTGTGACTGGAGGATACATGTATTGGGATGCGGAAAAATCCACTTACTTACCTGCCCCTACTGGAGAGGAAAGCGCCAGAGGGGATGGCCAGGAGAAGAAGGATTCCAAAGAAGATAAAAAGGACAAAGAGAAAGTGAAAATTGCTAAAAAGATTGCCAAGGTATACATCTTGCTAAAGTTATATTGATGTGTTTTTTGGTTGTTTTGTTTATTATGATACAATTAAAAAAAAAAATGCATGAAAATAGGATGTAATAGTTTACCTTATTTAAACTTCAGCTTTTCAAATCACATTGCCAAAAGAAAACAATCTGCCTTTTCTCTCTCTTTATAGTCATTATAAAAATATGTTTGTTATTTGTCTCTCTCTATTTCTCTCAGGACATGGAGAAATGGGCTAAGAGTATGAATGCTCAAAAAGAGGCTTTGAAAGAAGGCATCAAGAGACCGATGCTACAGCCCGGTTCTTCTGCAGGGAATGCAGGGACCTTGAGACAGGAATCTGCAACTGCAGATGCAGGATATAACATTTTGCAAAAAGCGGTAAGCTTATTTCAAAGCGAGTGTTCTTTTGGGTTTTTTTTTTATTCAGGTGAAGAGTTTTATTTTAAAAAAATTTTTTATGCAGGGTAAACATAAGTCAGCAGATTAACAGCAACAAAACAGGCTCATATCAGCCCATGTTTGGCGTACACTTTATAAAATCAAGTGGTGCTTGATAAATGGTGGCATCCACATTCTGATCATGGCAGCCAAGATATTTTACTTTGAAAATATGGTATTTTTTTTAACAAACAGAAGAAAAAAAATCTGCCGACCTGTTTCTTATGTTCAACCATACCAGGAATTTCACAACCTTAAAATAGTTCCTAGTTTATCAGCTGAATTGTACAAAGTCTATAATGACAACACAAGTGCGATACCATATTATTTTCAAATTCAAGATGGTAGTCATTTTGATTATTTTCAAGCTAATACTTGTATAATTTGTAATCTTTGTTGTTTGTGTACAATATAGCCGTTACCGTTCTGACTTATCATAAAACAAACTCACTCACTAGCTGTTAGTGTTGATTTGAGATATTTCTTTTGTATCAACTTTCTCTTGTAAAGAATTAAAGCTTTTGGACCCTGGATGTGGATATATCAAGATTACACTGTAGCTGCCTTAATATGAAGCTACAATTTTTATTTTACTAGAGTTAGCCTTTTTTACCTAATTATCAAACCAATTAAAACACATTGCTTTACCTCTAGATTATTAAAAAAAAGAAAGAAAAAAAAAGATAAATGATGTTCCTTTTTGCAACAGGTTAGTATGTGCAAGATATCCTAATAGCTCTTAATTTCTGTTTTTGTATTCCTATGCTTTCAGAAGGAAGATACTTCGATGATGCCCCCTCCACCACCTGCACCAGTGAGTTCTGTTATAGTTTTTGTTGCCTCCTCTTGGTTTTTTTTTCTACTTACCTGTTCTGGGCATTATGCTGAGTAGGGACCACAGCATGCTTAATTGTTTTTTGTATTTTTTTTTTGTTTTAAATGTAAAAACAGTTTTAGATATTTTTATGGCATTTCTTTTACTTTTTGTGTGTTATAAATTGAAATTTTCTGTTTTAATAATCATACAGCAGTATTCCTACATTATGAACAAAGCATGTTGATTTGGTTTTTTTTTCCCCATGATAAAAAGTATCATTGATGGATGTGAAGGTTTTCATAACACAATTCTAACGAATATATGAATTATTTACATGATGAGCTTTTCTTTTTTCTTCATGGCATATTTAAAATCTATTTATAATTGTATAACCTTTATTCTACATAATAATGTCTTAAAAACATGTTATTTCAATGATTTCTTTTTTAGACTTTACGACCCATGTATGTGCCAAAGTACCAGTATTTCAGTCTAAAGGAAAACCATTGTTTTACAGAAATCTGAAAAGTCCCCTGCATCATCATCAAGTGTACCAGGTCTAGTTGCCTCATATGGCGGAGACAGTGATAGTGGGGGTGAAGAGGAAGACGCAGTGGCACCTCTAGATGAATCGAAGTTGGTTGACTGGACCAAGCTGGCTTGTCTACTCTGCAAACGCCAATTTCAGTCAAAGGAAATCCTGAGCAAACACACACAAGTCTCTGACCTGCATAAGGTAATATTCCTATTCTTTGCATATTTCTCTACAGACTGAACGACATGGACTTTATTTTTTCATTATACATTTGAATGTTTCAAATTTGGAAAGAAAGGAGATATGTTGGTCTACTTTTAACAGCATAGACCATTTAAAATATATTATTTTGATAGATTAAACAGCTATTTCTGATTTTAATTACATTTTTAAATATTTCAGCAAAACCTGGAGTCACTTATGAAGACAAAAAGTGCTGCTGCTGCAGGGAAAATTGAGGTAAGGTTCTAACTACTGGTTGAGTGGTCAAATCAGGCTCAGTTAAGGCTGTTTTAAAATTGTCTTTCTCAATAAAGAAAACATGTCTGTAAAGTTACATTGTTCATAATTTTAACAATTATTCATAATGGAACTACACCAACCTGAGTAGATAAAAGCTAAATCCTATTAACGATAAAAGTTTATCAAGGTGTGGCTAAGGATTTATAATCAAATCAAAACTTAAACTCGTGACTTGTTTAAAATTTTGCCTATTGTAAAAAATCCTTCATATCACTTCTCTAAAAGACTTAAATAAATTGGGTATTACTATAATTGCAATGGGTGTAAGATGTTTGTTTTTTACCATTAAAACTATAAAATCTGACTTCTTGTCATGTCTACGGAGCTTTTGTCAGTCTGTAAAAATCTTTCTGATGTGTAATGGGTCTTTCTGTTCCTTTCTAGTACCGAGACAGAGCAAAAGAAAGGAGACTGAAGTATGGCGCACCAGAACCACCTGCTCCGAGAGAAAGGAAGAGGCTAGAAGAAGATCCTGAGCCAGTCTTGTAAGCTGTGACTTTTTCTTCCCCTTCAAAGTGTTTAGAAATAATCTTTTTTCCCCTAGATTTTTTTTTTTTTTGTCTTTTTGTAGCAAAAAATATTGTTTGTTATGTGCTTTGGTGATTTATTTAGCATGACTTTTGTATGGTTATAACTAAAAATGAAGGCTGTGTAATCCACCTCTATTTTGCATTTATATTTTTGGAGATGGGAGAATGAGGAGATGAAAAAAAAAAGACTATCTTTATAACCATTTAAGAGATTTTATGAAAAGTGTCTTTAAGATCCACATTCTCTGCACATTGTATTTTGTAAAAAAGATAACTTGCAACTTTCAAAAGGTTGCTGCAAATATTGATATGGCTCACTAACAGTTAACTGTATTCATCTTTGGCTCTCAATAACAGATACCACTGTAAGAGAGTTTGTAAAAAGAAAGTCTCCTTTCATACACATGTATCTCCATGGTTAATTAAATCTAGTATTTTTTTCTGCATTAAATCTTTTAGTTTTTAAAAACAGTTTCACAATTTGTGCACCCATGAACCATATTTCATTTGCAATTCACCACTAGTGGCTCTTTATTTAATTGATTTTACTAAATTCATTATCTATACTCCTCCAAACCTCTTTGGACTTGAAAGCATGTGATTATCTCTAGTTATAAACATCAAGATGTAATAATTTAATTTTTTACCTTTATATCCTCGTAGAAAGCAGTGGTATTCCGTCAGCATATAACATTTCTTTTTAGGTTTTACCACTTAAGTTTGTCAAGGAGTCTCACACCGCATGTGCATGTTTCCGTCATTTTATTGCTACCAAGTTCCAAAAATTACTCTCTGTGGCAGCTGATATTACTCCAAGAGAAAATTAAGGTTGGCAGGTCTGTAATATATATTTTCTGCCTTAATCTATCATATATATTTTGCACTCTATTGTTGTGCTTTTACAGGTTTGAGCAGCCCACCAAAGAGGGCATAGGTGGTGAAAACATTGGGAGCAAACTTCTTCAAAAGATGGGTTGGTCACAGGGGCAAGGGCTCGGCAAGGCTAACCAGGGCAGGACAGATCCAGTAGAGGTTAGTTGTAAAAGTTGAGCTGGTGTTGCAGCAGTCGCAATTACTTTTCTGGGTTTGCTTTCTTGAAAATAAGCAATCTCACAGGATGAGTCTAGTTAATGAGGCCCAGGCTTCTTTCAAAGAAATAATTCAATACTGGCAATATAGCAAAACATATGAACAGATTTGTTTCTCAAGGAAGTGCTTAAATACCAAGAGTATGGCTGAAAATGTTACCAGAAATGTTCAGCTTCATTGAGAATTTTTCAATTAGACCTTTTATGAGGAACCATGTTCAATGTTGTCATCCTAATTTTTCATTATAAAATGTCTTTTTTTTTTTTTGTGGCCATGTATTAAAAGTAACGAGACTAGAGAATACAAGATCATTATGCAATTCTGTCAATGCTCATTGCTGTCTTGATCTTGTCTGAAGGAGACAAGATATGCATCTGCCTCAAACAGTTAAAATTATTGTCTTTAGAGTCTGACGTGTGCAACAACTAATGACACCACTACTGATGTTTTCACTGTTGTTGTGTTGTTTTTTTACACTTTTTAAAAATTTATTTTTTTATTTTTGTCTCAAATTTGTTATTGTCCCTTATAGAAATGTGCACTGGCATTTGGTCACCTTTGTGAATGTGCTAGGTCCTATCCCCAGGGAGAACAATTTTTGTTTTTTTGTAGGCCCCCTGTGTCACCCAGCATATATGGATAGCTGAGGCTCTTGAGTCTTGGTGAATGTAAAGTGGGGCATGGATGTAATATCAACTAATCTCACAATGCCATGTGTATAGTACAATCAGGCCTTGACTCTTTGTTACTTGGCGCTCTTTCAAGAAGACTGGGCCTGCTTAACTTTTTTTTTAAATAGAAATGTATTAATCCACATTGATATACATCAGTCCCACTGTAAGCAAATAGAGTAAAGTTCTCCACCATAATTTATTTACAGACCATGATTTTTTATTTTAAGAAAAGTTGTGGCTGATATCTTTTACTGTTTACTCTCTGAAAGCCCTGGGCTCTAAGTGGTTGTGTTCAATTTTAGATTTTGGCACTTAAATTTCTCTTTATGGTTTAAAAAGCTTTGTTCGTCTGTAGTGTTTTTTTTATAGCAAGAGGCTCTGCTTTAGAAAGAGGTTAATATTTGCGTGGTATTTTCTGCTACATGCTGATGTGGATGCTTTTTTTTTTTTCAGGCTCGAAGGAGGAACCAGATGTCTGGTTTGGGAGCGAGAGGGGCAAACATTGCAGCAGATGTTGGGGATTCCTACAGGGACGCCTTGAAAAAAACCATGTTTGCAAGATATAACGAAGCAGATTGAGAGTGATGCGTGGGTGGGGGGGGGTTACTTTTAAAGGGTTGAGGGAGAGTAAGAGGATTTCCACTTATTGTGATATTGTAGAATGTATGCTTAAAATAAATTCCCTAGTTATGTGCAGTGTTGAAAATGTTATTCTTGAATTTGGGGTGACTCAATCTGAAAGTTGTTTGGTTACTCGAAATTCTTTTGTAAATGATAATATTTGTTGTTAAATTGGCATTGTCAAATTTCATCTATAGAAGATCACAAAGCATCCTCATGAAAGTTTGTTCCTTTGTCATTTTTTGTTGTCCCCCACAAATTGAGCTTGTAATGTAAATATTTCTCATGAAATAAACCCTCTTGTACAATATGAAGCAGTTTTGCTGTTTTATTTTTAATTTCCTTTTTTTCTCACACTTTATTCTACAATTTTCTGAAAGTTAATTGAATAATTATGCAGTATGCTTGGTAGTAAATTATATAACAAGATGCTTAACAAAGTGCATTGAGATAGAACATTGTTTTATCATCATATTTGTAATAATTTTGAGCAGTTGAGTCTGAGATAATCACTCAGGATAACAAAACTGGTGATATAAATACTGCTGCGACTTGTAAGCGCCGGTAGCTCATTTTGTTAGTGCTTTAAATTTGGAATACGATTTGAATCTCAGGTTGGTAAAGAACCTAGTGGACATAAACTAACATCCAAATAACTATTTGCTTTGTTGATGCTTAAACCTACATTGGGGGTTCCCAGAGTGAAATTCAGCAAGGGACAAATTTTATTTGTCCTACTTCTTCCCACTGCTATGTATCTGTATAATGTGATTGTCTGAGACTAAAGTCTGCGTAGTTGTATCTGGCAGAGCGTATAGTTGTCAGGTATTAGTCCGGGGACTCGTCCAACATAGCTTTGCTGCTGACGTTGGATGTTTAGAAACCAACTTGCTCACTCATTCTACAGGTGCAAATGATTGATGGCCATGGATCAAAAGAAAACTGAAAATTTTTGAAATTTTGCAGGTCTGATCTGAAGGTTTTGGCGATAGTGGAGGTATTCGTCTGTTGCAATATACACCTGTATTCTCAGAATTTCAACCTAGAGAAATGGAAATAGCGTGTTTTTCCTACAAAAACAAGTACAATTTACTGAAAGTGTATCTCAGTAATTTCAACCTAGAGAAATGGAAATAGCGTGTTTAAGTTATTCCTACAAAAACAAGTACAATTTACTGAAAGTGTAACTAGTACCGTTATAAAATAAAAATAATGTGAAACTAAGTACCCGTACCTCATAATATTGAAATGGGACAACTCTTACGTTTTTATTTGATACATTATTTATTGCAAAGTATACTTGTTACTACTTGTTGACTTAACAAATACTGGTTAATTCATAAAGATATGACTGTTCTCAATCGAATGCCTGTTCTAATTTAACACCTACAACTGGTCAGTCACCTAAACGGTAGTTTTGCTTAATACAATTATATTAATAGGGAATTAAGAAAGACATCTAACTGGTTGTAGATCAGACTGGTGAATCAATATTTGTAAGTACATGTAATGTTACTGTTACTAGTGTAATAATTATTATTATAAAACAAAATAATATAACATAATATGATGGAGTCCATATTGGGCAAAGATTATGCCAAGGGAAGCTAATTGAAATGGAAAATCAAGAGTAAACATTTCGAAGTTCAATTTTCATTCCATTGAGAAGCTAAAATGTTTAGACTACAACAATGTTGAAATATCTTCTTAGTTGTAAGACAAAAGTAAACAGTTAAAATATTTGATTACAGGGTTGTACTTGTTGCCTGTGTAAGAAATTACTCTTCAAATAGTCTAGCCGTAACATTCCATTTCCAAACATTTCGTTTTGTTTTAATCTATCCAGTATGATCAAACTTTTCCTTAGTCCAGTCAGCAATCACTTTCATAACGACACCTAGTTTAGATTTTTACATTTGATATTCATCTAAAATACACTACCATTAGTGGAACTATTTAAAGTCATAATTTCATGTCTAATATTAATGATCTAGAAGTAGCAGTAGAACTAAAAGCCTCTTTTAACAGCTCCATTTTCGTTGTAATTGTTTTATTTTTCCCCTCGATATAATCCTCTCATTTCGTAATAGAATCTTTATATTTTTACAGTCTGTGATGAAGATATTAATAGAAATAGCACAAGCAGAGATTATAGAGTCTCCCTCTCATCATTGTAAATAAATTAGTTATCAGCAGAAATGCAGAAAATTTTGCAAAATATTTATTCTAGCATAAGGGCAATTCCATTGTAACTGTCGTCTCATTCATAAATATCTTACTCATTCTAACAAAAAAAACATAATTTTGTTTCACCCAAATGTAAAGGTTGTTCTTTCCTAACTTACAGTAAAAAAAGAAACACTGAAACTGAGTTTGCATTGAATTTTTTTCATACTTATATAGTAAACCCAACCTCCCAAAAAATAACATTAACAACAGCAAACAAAAAACAACCAAATAAAACAACGTAACTGAGGGGTCAAGAATTATTACCGAGTTACAGCTAGGCTTGATATAAATAATTAATCTAATTTCTAAACCTTAATTGATGTGACTATTTATATATTTGTTAAGAATTAACATGTATTTTAATTCATGTAAAAATAAATTTTGTGAAATTAAACATTTCCTTAAAAAAAATTTTTTTTTTAACCACGTAACTGACATGACCTGTGTGAATTAAAACAATACATGATTATACGACTAGAAGAACTATAAGTCCAGTAACTTAAAACTATAAAAGATTCTTTTCATTAAATAATTAACGGTCTTATAGTCTACAATACACAGCAATGAAAAACAAAATAAACAATAAAACCAACAAACTAGCACAGTTTAAAGAAATAATGTGTGTGTTATGTTTCACAGCAAACAATAATAATAATAATTTTTTTTTTTAACCACGTAACTGACATGACCTGTGTGAATTAAAACAATACATGATTATACGACTAGAAGAACTATAAGTCCAGTAACTTAAAACTATAAAAGATTCTTTTCATTAAATAATTAACGGTCTTATAGTCTACAATACACAGCAATGAAAAACAAAATAAACAATAAAACCAACAAACTAGCACAGTTTAAAGAAATAATGTGTGTGTTATGTTTCACAGCAAACAATAATAATAATAATAATATATATTATTATTATTATTATTATTATTATTATTATTATTATTATTATTATTATTATTATTATTATTATTATTATTATTATTATTATTATTATTACCAATACATGATACACGAGAATTAGTAACGATATCGTCCATAGAACCCCACATATTAATTATCAGCGCATTAAAAACAAAATTGACAAGAGTTTGAATTAGTGTTATTTTGTTTTTATTGTTGTTTTTGTATGTGTTTGGAATTGCCCTTCATTGAATGGTGGTTGGTGACTGACTCCAGATTAATTAAAGCATCTACCCACACAGACGTCTGTGTTTAAAAAAATGACTTGTTAAATAATTAACGTTACTGGTTTTCCCGCACAATGATTGAATATAGCGCAAAAAGGTACATTTCCCTCCGCACCGTGATTTATTTATCTTCAGAGAAGTTACCGTTCTTCCGGAGTAGATTACTGCCATAAAAGGGATTTATAAAAGTCTAGAGATTTTGCGCAAGTCTCAATTCTTATTGGAAAACAAAAATTTCTTCAGGCCGCTAAATACAGGTAAAGAAATAAAGCTCCAAAATAAGATTCATAGACCTAAATTAATATCTAATCAGGATAATCTAGATTTTCTAAATCTCTTCAAATCTAGATTCTACATCTAAATAGTAAGGGTGGGTTCGCTCTGCGGAGGTGCCAGTAACCAAAAAAAATATGACTTAATGACTTTGCAGTAACCTCAATCTTTCCTACCCACTGCATTCAAAATTGATGTGCAATGTCGCCTCACAGGCTGGTCTCCCTCTACTTCTTTGGGATGTCTTGGTTTCCAAATGGTGGCTCTTGATGTCTATCGATTGCCTGACATGCCTACATGTACCAGATAACCAGCCCGTCAGCGCTTGACTCTTCGATTTTGTATCTGATGGTCTCAATTTCTCTGCAGTCTAACCCATTGATTGGCTTTGTAGCCAAGCAAGGAAACGCCAATCATCTGTTATTTTTTATCTTTCGCTGGGCAATAGCTAGAGATTCAAATTCAAATTAAGTTTCATAGAGTACCTACGTTTCTGCAGCATATAATTATGTGATCCACAGGAAGGACGCACGTATCCATCAATCTTTTCTGTATTTCAGAACGTGTTTTTCTGTTGTAACCCCACTTTCCAAAGGCAATTTTTGTTCAATTTCAATACATATACATTATGTCACGCGTTTGGGTGATGGTTTTTGCCAAGATAGGCACATTTATCGACAGCCTCAATGATGTTTCCTACTACTACTACTACTACTACTACTACTACTACTACTACTACTACTACTACTACTACTACTACTACTACTACTACTACTACTACTACTACTACTACTACTACTACTACTACTACTACTACTACTACTACT
>RQTK01000111.1:437799-467602 GCA_003991915.1 Elysia chlorotica | reverse complement strand
GAGAGAGAGAGAGAGAGAGAGAGAGAGAGAGAGAGAGAGACTTAGTATAGTTTGGGTCTGTTGAAATTTTTGATCGTTTGAAATAAAGGCTAATACAACCCTTACATTTATAAATACCACACCCTGACCTGATGTTGCTACTGCTAGGAATAGAGGAAAGAACAAACATTGGCCTTAAGCCTTGTGATGTACATGTACTTCTTTATTATATGTGTTCTTGGCTCGGAATTCGATTTTTTATGCTGACTGGGGGTTCATGCAAAGTGCTGAGATTACCCTTCTCTCAACCCCTTGCCTCTCGCCCAACAGCTGTCTTAGTTTTAGCCAGCCTTAAAATTATTAGAAAGAGCGAGACTTAAGATCAATGAATAAGCAGAACCGATTTTTTATGGTAATATCCATACCTTTTTTGTTTGTAAAGTCCATCAAAATAGCTATGATAACTAAATTCTCTGGCCAGATTTACTATAAAAATGATGTATTATGTAGAAACATTTTTTAATGATATTAACAATAATAATAATAATTATCCAAATAAAACTATTAACTATTTGATTGCTGTCGTAGTTTTTTTTAATGTCAAGCAATAGAGTGCATCTCTTTGAATGTTTCCTTTTTTTTGTTTGTAAAGTCCATCAAAATAGCTATGATAACTAAATTCTCTGGCCAGATTTACTATAAAAATGATGTATTATGTAGAAACATTTTTTTCTCGTAAAATTAAACTGGGGTCGAGTATTCAAACCCAAAGTACAGACACGATCAAGTAAACAGAAACAGGCGGATTTTTACCAACCGTCCAATCAAAACAAAAACAAACGTTCTGTCAAAAGCTGTGAAGTTTGAACTGTATATAAACTAATGTCAAGCTAGAGTGTTCCGTTGTAGATGCACACTGCATTGAAAGTTATAAGATATAGGCATATATAAAAGCATTTTCCTTTGCTTTTACTTTAATTAGCTGCCTGTAGTTTTTTCACTTTTCTTCCAATTTGGTGTCTAACGTTTCTCTTCCTTCGTCTCCCACTATTGTATTATAACCGGTACACCTAATGTTTTTCTCTCTCTCTCTCTCCCAAACTCTCACGCAGCTCCCCCTCCCAGCAGAGACAGAAGAAAGTCAGGTAAGTGAAATAAAGTTTTAATTTTTTAAATTTTAATTCTTTCAGATAGTAATGGTTCTCTCATGTTAACATCGTCATCTTTGCGTTTGCGATGGCTTCCACCCGCTTGGAATCTCTGTCGCATGGATTAACGCAAACTTACGTTTCTCCTCCATTAGAGTTGGAATTCGCACCAGAAATGTATTTTGTAATTGTTAGCATTTAAAAAAAAAAGTATTCTATTGTGCGCGCTTTTTTATTTTTTGTACGTGTGTGTGATGAAGCAAAGAGTGATCTGGAAACAAAAGTATGGTGTTTGGGGAAAAAAAAGGCTAGAGGTCTATAAAGGGGTTGAAGGAAGGTTGTCAATAATTATATGTGGTTGGTTGAGACAGAACCTGGTATCCCTGCTCACTCCCTGTGTGACAGTATGCAAACAAGCTAGACATTAGTCTTGAGACCGAATTTTTAGGTGGCCTTGTTGTTGACAAACCAACAAGAAATATACATATAAGGATCAGTGTTGCGGAACCTGCAGACGTTAGGAATGGAGAGCAAAAAATGATCCATGGTAGGTCTCGCTCAGCCCCATGTCGGTATCGACTCTTGATTCAGTTAGGTCAGCCGCAATTAGTGGAGCGTTAAATTGGATTAGGAGCGCGCCTTCTTGCTGCAAGGCACACGGTCTTGGGCTATCGTACACGATGATTACCATAGTAGTCCGCGGATCATTACTAACAATAACGAAAGTAATTAGTCACTATAGTTGCAGTTGTTGTAGTAATAGTAGTAGTAGTAGTGGTGATGGTGGTGGCAGCGGCAGCAGCAGCATTAGTAGTAGTAGTAGTAGTATAGTAGTAGTGGTAGTAGTAGTAGTAGTAGTAGTAGTAGTAGTAGTAGTAGTAGTAGTAGTAGTAGTAGTAGTAGTAGTATTTCATACAGTAATATAGAATATGCTGGGATTACAGTCCCCGCAGAGCTTCGCACGTATAATATTGGTTTATCAGTTTTTAAATTATGTTATATGTAATCACTTTTTTTTCAAGCACAGGCGGGTTTGCTGTAAAAGGTAGAGAGTGGCCACTTGACCCCGATAAGTATTAGTAACGATCAAAATCGTCTGATATCAAATGCGGCAGTATCAAGTGTCCCATTAAGACCCGCTTCGATGTACCTGATTGTGCTATACACTGCACGAACTTTAATGATGAATGCAAAGTACAATATGTTTCATGATCACTTTACAAGCGGATGGGTAGTTCATTATGTACCCTATTGAATATATAAGTACAATTTTGGGCTTGCGTACCATTTTAACTACACATATGCATAATTAACCGTAGTAACAGACAGATAAGAAAAAAAAATGAAAAGTGTGGCTGTGCGCCACTAATTATTGCCTTTGTGTTATCTTAGAATACATTTACATAAATAAAAAAAAAATCCACTCTGCAGCAACAGCAAAAAAAAAAAAAGTAAAAAATAAAATAAGCAAACAGTAGACCTATGCATTGATTCGGGATAAAAACGACCAAACGTTCTAATTTACCAAAGTCGAATATACTCACTGTATAGTGTTATGACATAAATAAAAGAAATGCGCATAGGCTCAGCGACCGAAACATCTTCAGATATATTTTGCTTTTTTATTTACTTGTGTTTTAATTTGACTAATAGCGGTGCATAATACATCTTCGATAGTTATTGGTTCATCAGAAAGGTGAAGTTTGTCTAAAAGTGAGACGGGGGGGGGGGGGGGGGGGGGGGGGGCAGGTCTATTTTCGAAGGAGATCAAATAATCACAAAAAGTACATATCGTTAATGGACTGACGAGCAGGAAGTCTGGGATTCGATGTTTGATCGTGAGCCGGCGCACTGTTCCCTATGCAATACAGGCAGTTTTGTGAAGTATACACATTTCGGGGGCATAATAGAGTTGGACTCACGAGCAGGATCCTCGAGGTTCGGATCTCAGTTGGTGACTGTCGATGTATGCATTGTATTGTAATGGTATGTTAGGAAAACATGTGTTAAATTGAGAAAAGTTAGTTTTTTTTTCGAAACCTTATTTACACTATGTGTTTCGGGTACATGATAATAGTCGTGGCATGAGCAGTAAGAACTATGTACGGCTAAGTGGAAGTAGAGGGCATCGTAATGTTTCCAATTGTCCAGATGGAGTGAAAACGCCGTATCGCTTTACACATCACAACTAGAATGAAAAAAGTGTAAACCAAAACAACAAAAACAACAACACACAAACAAACGTCAAACCCTTATCAAAATAATGAAAACAGCTAAAACTTAAAAATACATGTAATACTCTTCACAATTTATTGCTTTTGAATGTTTATCACCGTGCCTGCTGGTGGAACAATTTTCACATTTTGGTTTTGGTTTCTTCTTCCAGTTTCCGCCGAGCGCTACGACCCTGAGGCCGACGATGATCAGGATTATGTGAAGGTAAATCGTGTTACCTATTCTGTGGCGTTTGGTATGTTTTAGTCAGATCCGGAAACTAGTCATTCATAGGAAACGCCTAATATGTATACGTGTATAAAATTTCTCATTTTAGTGTAAATAGAGAAAAGACGAGGAAAGCAATACAATATGACGTAGTCATGTGGGGGGCGCTTGCGTTGCTTTCAAGATAAAGCAATGAGGAACTCAGCGCGAAAATTAAATTAATTTAATGTGATTAGGATAGAAATAACTCTGACGAACACGGGTAGCACATAGTAGTATTAATTGTATATAGGAGTTGGGTGGAAACGAGTGTGAGGAGTCATGGCGACATGATGGAGATCATAATAGAAAGCTCCAGATAAGGAACCTATCACAGTGGGTTATTATTTTAAATTCGCTAGATGAACATGAGGTTAAATCGCTGACGCAGATCCGTTACCGGATACTCCGTGAGTGACGTTTGTCGTGATCTTATACAGCATTGTATTGGTCTAGAACATTGGTGGGCATTGGAAAGACGAGTTGAGATACACTATATATATTTACATGCCTGTGTTAGGGAAAAAAGCATATATAACATAAGGAGTCACTCTTGCATGTCTAGCGAGGGGTAACATAATCCAATCGGTACTGTATAATAGACTGCCGCGGAGCGGGATATTCTAGTTTCGAATATTAGCTGCTGTCTTTTCGCCGTGCATGGATACATTTCTGTGAGAAACCGAATGGATATTCCAACCCCCCCCAAAAAAAACCCAAAAAAGCCCCAAAACAAACAAACAAAAAACAACAACAACAACAACAACAGACAAACAAAAACAAAGTAACAAACAAAACACACACAGACACGCAAGCACACACAAACATCCAGCACTTTATAAGCAACAATTTTCTATCAAGCCATAACCATCACAACGCTTAGTGAATCCTATTAATTTTTTTTCTTGGATACTGCGAACTCCCATAAACCTATTCAAAAGTTCAGACACGCACACATCCATAAACAAGATTTATGCGACCCCTCCCTGCTCTTTGTAAAAAAGGTTCTATCGGCTCGGACTGCCCTAACTTCCAAACTTTCCGATGGCTATCAGACCAACTTCCTTCCGCCTTGTTCCGGCTGTTGGAATTATCTGGTTTATACATTGTATCATGTTCACTGCACGACGCTTCCTGAACCCCCTTCAACCCACGGGCCACAGCTAGCCTTGTAGCCTATCGATTTTGAACATCTTTCAACGCTTATCTACAGCTTTGCAACCCCGCCGCTGGTCAGCTACACTTACACTTTACAGCGTATCTTAATGTTGTAATGTATAACTTCTAATGGAGCAGAAGCTAAAAAGAAGCCACTTTCACACAGAACCACCAGGCTCATGCCGTTTGAAATAATAAAGATGTAGTTATCTGTCAAGTGTTCAATTTCGTTCAACGCTCTACGCTGGTCTTTTTTTGTTTGTTCATGTCACCAACTTTCTCCAATAAGAGATCAGGAAAGGCACTTGATGTTGCAAAAGAGGCACTTGCAGATTCCGCCCCGACTTACTCCACGCCTTGCCCTGAGCTAATAATCTTGTGTGTAGCCATGATCAGGGAACACAGTTCCGAAATGCTGAAACATGTAGGCCGTAGTTCATAGATGAGAGAGATACACGGACAAAGATGTACTACTTTTTCAGAGTATCAGGACAGGAGGCAGGTATTTCAGTGAATAGAGCTTTCTGTTTCTCATCTTGATTACCGGTTTCGGATTCGAATTCCGAGAAGGCCACTTTGTTCCCCAATAATTGGATTGGTATTGCTGTCAGTTAAACGTCACCAGATAAGTCAAACGTCCTGGTATTCCCGCTCTGTGTCTGCGTGGCAACACATAACATTGACACTGTAGGTCCACAAGGTCCACAAGGTGGCTTATTTGCTGACGACAGACGTCAAGAAACTATCAAACCAATCAACTAATGTACCTATGCCTTAGGTTATGTGCAGACGAGGAGTGCGCACCTCGTACCTCCTGTCCGTCTCTCAAGAGCACTATCATAGTTACTGAGCACATCCTCGACAACCAACCTTCCCTTTACTTGTGAGGGTGTTTTACTTTAAAAAAAAATACGATTGTAGAATTTGAATTTTTGCTATTGGTAACAATTGTACCCCTCATAAGTAAACTAAAGTATTAAATGACAACTTAGGAGACCAACCAAATTAAAACAAAAAGGCAAGATATATTTCGCCCATTGCGTTGGGAATTGATTTCCCCTTCTTCGTAAACTCGGATCCTCTCTCACCCAACGTTTTATAGGAAGAATGTTCTATGGAGCTTAACTAAATATCATTCCACCTCAGATAACCTTTTTAGATTCACCCGAATGACATAAATCATCCAGAATACACGTAATTGGAATGTTTACCTACAATACCGTGGTTAATGCTATGCTTTGCTTTTTTGTTGTTGAGATCAAATAAGTTAAGAGTATTCGTTTTTCTCCTTTCCTAAATTAATATAATGATGATAGTCCTGTTTTAATTTCCATTCGCTCCTCTATTTATTTTTCTGTCCAATTGTTTGACAGTGTTTATGATCACCGAATATTTATGGCCTCCGTAATACTGTTATTTCTACCATTGCCTCTGCTTAAGATGCTTCGGGGAAACACAAGAACATTTGTTACTCCCAACTAATAACCTTTCCAAAGTGCGTTATCGTGCATTCTACTGTTTTGCACTTCATTTCATGTAACGAATAGTGGAGATTTCCTCTCTCTCTGTCTCTCTTTTTTATTTTCCTCAAGAATTTCCCTCAAGAGTTTCGGATGGATTAAAAAAAACACCTTAAATGACCACAACGATAACAGCAGCAACGATAACAACAACAATAATAAAAATAATAATAATAATAATAATAATAATAATGATAATGATATTAATAATAGTATTAATAGTAATAATAATAACGATATTAATAATAGTATTAATAGTAATAATAATAAAAACAGCCATCGTATCGCATTCTCCCCCAGGAGAGACGGCACGAAGCGCAGTTAATAGTGCAATTGATTGACGAACAAAAGCAGCCAAATTCGAATTTCCGCTGCTGGTTCCAACTCCATATGGAATTTACATTATCAGGAAACCCTGGGGATTGATTCGAGATTATTTACGTTTTCATCTGTCTCTCTATCACTCGTCCCCACCTCACCAACTCTCTCTCTCCCTCCCTCTCTCTCTCTCTCTTCCTCCCCCCTCTCTCTCTCACCCACTCAGAGATAGAATCTCCTCAACAAACAACATAGCGCCGAGCCGTCAGCTTGTTATTTAGTCAGTGGTTTGCGGCGGGGTCCAAGGTTTATCCAGCTACACAAGTCTATTGTAAGTTGTGACAAAGGCTGGCCCGAGCTACTGGTCTCTGTGGACAGTTTTGTTGTACTAAGTCCTGTTGCTCACACCGGGCCCATTGTGCCACCCTCTATAGAGGTCCTCTCAGGTGAAACAATCAACCCGCTTGATTGGAAAGCTGAGGGAGACGGAGCTCAGGCCTCTGGCGACAGTTACATAATTTAATCCCAGAGTCTCTCTGATTAAATCTCTCGCGTCTCCCACAGTCTCCCTCATTTCCTACTCTCTTACTCTCCCCCTTCTCCTCGCCTTCTCCCCCCTCTCTATCTCTCTCTCTCTCTTGCCCCCTCCCTCCCCTTATACGTTTTTCCTTTTTACATTTCTCTGTAGCGTGTCTTCTCTTTTTTACCCCTCACTAAACATCTATCTTCCCTGTAATGAGAGATAGAGCAGCAAAACTGGTGTCCCCTAGACTGCAGTGTTACCATCTGAACATCGGAGATGGTGACAAGCGTCGCAGGGGAACGAGACACACCATGGCTGACTAGCTTTTCACAGTATCAGGGCGGTTTGCGTGTGGAATTAGTATGGTTCAGGCAACAAAAGAAACAGCGGTCAAATTAAGCGTGTAAATAGAATTTAAAACTTCACCTCAAATTATACAGCCTTGGCGCTAACATTAAATGGTTTAGGTAGTGTCCTGGAGAGAATCTTAAAGTACGCACTGTTTGGTGAAGTGGGGTTAGGAGAAAGCGCAGCGAGAGAGAGAGAGAGAGAGAGAGAGAGAGAGAGAGAGAGAGAGAGAGAGAGAGAGAGAGAGAGAGAGAGAGAGAGAGAGAGAGAGAGAGAGAGAGAGAGAGAGGGAGGGAGGGAGGGAGAGAGAGAGATCAAATACAACAATTCCCTGCAGTAAAGGACTGGCGTGCTGTTTTACTAGAGTATGTACTGCCAAACTGTCATGTTATCGAGTCTCATGAAGTGATTGATGTCTCGTCTTAGAGACCTCCATATCTCATAAGTCCCGGCTACCAATTTCTTTTAATGTTACTCTAAAACGAATAATATTGCGGGCACTTTATAGAACTAACTTAAATCAACATGGCAGCTTCGAATCCGTTATCACCCAACTGCCATACACAATTTATTTAACTCCATGGTTCCGATTCAACGCGAGTAAGGGCGCTCAGGTCTTTATTTTTACTTTTTATTATACGTGTGCACGCCGCATTCAACCAGCAATCACAAAGCTAGATCTAGTTAAAGATCAGCAAATAGAACGAGAGACGAACAGACAAATGACGTGCACGAAATTTGAACCCGTACCCTCTAAGATTATGTTCGCCTTGCCAAGGACTAGACCATGCATTCTAACACCAGACCACCTTATTGCATTTTCTTATCAATCTTGATTTATTACGTTCTTGTCGTTACGAGTCTTGAAAGAAGGGATTTTATGTTAAATTCCTGGGTCTGGATTGGGAGCTTTGGTAGATCCTCCCTAAATCCTTGCTCTGTCGGAGAAAGGGACAGGCGTTAAACTTATCTACACGGAGCTTTCATGTGCTTTGAAATCGCTTCGCTCAGCTATTATGTTAAATTGGATTTTAGGTGAGTGTTAAATGATAAATTAAAATTTTGTTATGAATTATTTTGTGCTGCTATGAACAGCGCTAGACCTCTAGACTTAGAGCAGCAGGTCAGAGGTTTGAATCTTATCTGGTGTCCCCCGACTCCGGATTTTTCATAATATAATTATGAAGGGTGTTAAACATAAATGTCCACGCCTTATTTTAACCACAATTTAACCATACTGACGCCGTGAACGGGTTTCAACCGCAATCTAAACCATATTGACGCGGTGAACGGGTTTCATGAACAAATGTTCCTTGTCTCGACTTGCAGAAGCAACAGTGCCCTGTTATATTTTGGTTGGACATTGTCTCAAGGACGTTACATCCAGTTAGCTTCACGTCGCAAAGGTTTCTCAAAGAATCTGCTTGTGGCATGGTTGTGTTGCCGCACGGTTCTTGTGTCATCTCTTCTTGATGGGCTGCATTACAGGGGCAGGTTGGACAGCCGTAGTGTCCATCTGTTTCCTTGTCTGTCTGTGTGTGTTTGCCGACGCACGGCAGGTCGGTCAGGCACAATCTGCGTCCATACCGAGCCGTGCCTGCTGGCCCCCTCCCCCTCCGGGCGTCTTAGCGCGTCACGTTATGGGGAATCCATTGTTGTGTCCACTGTGGTCACTTGAGCCCTACCTAAGCCGATCCGCAAACGCGCTGCGTGTCCTGCCAAAGCTGCGGATCAAACAGGACGAGTTGGTAACTTTGTGGTGCATCATAGTCTCAGCGGTCCTTAGTCCGAGGTATCATGATCATTGTCACAATGTCACACCTACCAAAGTGCGCATCATGTTAGAAGACTATTCGGCCATTTTAAAATAAACGAAGAAGCATGCACATTTTTGGGGGGTAAAAATTGATACCAATCTCGAGCATTTACCACGTCTCTTTTATATACATCTACCTTCCTAACAAGCCTTTATCTCAGTTATGAAGCGGCCATCGCGCATGTTATGTTTAAATGTTAAGTCTCAGATCCGGGGGACCCTGTGGCTAAACATAGGGCGCAACGATTTCAATCGAATGTCACTGGTCAATCCCCGATCGGGCTGTCTTGTTCCCAACCTTTTGAATATCTGTGTTAGTATGATGTGACAGGTTGAGAAAAAAATTCTAGTACATGTACCCCTACCTTCTCCCTGTGAGGCAGCTCGTGCGCCCTTCCGCTCACTACATTCTGCTTTCCTGTAGGAACTCTAATTGAACTAAGGATATGTTTTGTCAGGAGAGTTCTGTTTGTCTTGTCTGCCTGTGCCTCCTATCTCTCTCTCATGTGTTTAAATATTGACCATCTTTCTGTGCCTGTCTCTGTCTCTCTCTCTCTCTCTCTCTCTCTCTCTCTCTCTCTCTCTCTCTCTCTCTCTCTCTCTCTCTCGCTATGTTTTGTCAGGAGAGTTCTGTTTGTCTTGTCTGCCTGTGCCTCCTATCTCTCTCTCTCATACAGTTGTTTAAATATCGACCATTAAACTTTCGAGAGACCACCGTACGAGGTTGGCAGGCCCCTGGTGCCGTGGGATTCACTGACCGACGTCTAGAGCTAGATCCAGCCGCTTATTTAGGGTCCTTGCACCGCTCTCACGCCCAGATCTGTTTTCCTGGACTGGTCGATATTTATCTAGGCTTAGTCCCTTCTCGAGAGGCAAAACCGACGGCCGATATAGTTCTTAAAGAGATCTCTCAACCTCTGGCAATGGTACTCTAATGCACTGTATTAGTATTATTGTAGGCCATTATACAAGTTTGCCCCCATTTTCATCTGTGGCTCGTTGCCATCAGTGGTACTATATCATATAAACAATGTTACCGCCGCATTTCGTTAAATAGCTGCGACAAAAATATCAAAA
The DNA here is from genome assembly GCA_003991915.1 of Elysia chlorotica. Taxonomy (NCBI): domain Eukaryota; kingdom Metazoa; phylum Mollusca; class Gastropoda; family Plakobranchidae; genus Elysia; species Elysia chlorotica. Next base: position 457,234 of record RQTK01000111.1, on the reverse strand, counting down.
CAAACAAAAACAAATTCTCTCTCTCTCAACTCTTTCACCCCTTTTTACTCCATGTAAAACCGCTTCTATTGAAAGTTTACTTTTTCATGCCCGTAACCATAACTCGTTATCCCCTTGTCCAATGACGATTGTACGTGCAGTGATTTGGCACCCTCCTATTGTGTAACAATTTATATTTTTTCTTACTCTGTAATAGCAATCATGTCACCCCTTCAGTTATGTTTGATGACACGTTATGTCCTTTCTTTGTCACCTCTACATAAATTTGCAAAGTATCATAGATTTACGTTGGCATTAAGTTATACAGAGACTCTCCAATTTTCTCATTTGAGCATATTGAGTCGACAATTGAGAAGAAAACTGTTAGCCATCCGACAGGATGTGGCTTTTTAGGACATTCGTGTCGCAATATTGATTTTTAAATATTTTTTTTTAGACCGCACACATTTAACGCGCACACTGCACCATCTCATTAGAACGCTTGGTTAATTGTAAAGCCAGAGGTTCAAATTAAGGCCACAAAGAGAAACAATAAAAACAGCTTGTGGTTCCATTGTTTACGACTTATTAAAATGTCTGAACATAAAATATAGATTACAATATAGCAGTGGAACGCAAAAAGGAGGGGAAAAGATTAACAAAGATGTCTTATTACATGTAGCGTTTATCACAGCATGGAAGAGTTGGTGTGTCTTTCCGTAAAATTCATTGTAATTTTTAAAGTTATGTCTGATACTGAAGAGACATATTTTTTAGTTATAGCATTGCTCAAATGTATCTGTGATCCTTCAGCTTTTTCGTTGCCACAGTTCGCCGGTTCTCAACTATTATTATCAATTCCTGTTCGCATTAGACTTGCTCTTTGATGTCGCTGTTGACATATGTGACCTAATACTAGCCATGACAATGAAAATATGCAAATCATGGTAAAACAACAGCCCTGGGATGAAACAGATAAGAAAGGGAGACACAAAGAAGGGAAATCCAACCTATTTAGGTTGGTTTGCTCTTTCATTGGTGAATTAATTAATCGCCTTGGCAACGCAGCAACAGTGCCACCAGCAACAAGAATAAAAACAGTAGCGACAAGCAGCCGCTGCAACAAAACGAAAGACAGCAATTACAACAACAATAACACCATTAACGCCACCACTACCAACAATAAAAGCAGCAATGAAGAGATATTGGGTTCAGTGACCATGAAAGCACAAAATTAATAAGATTGTTCCAGAACTTAAATAAGGAGAAAAGATCTTACTTTTCAAAAGCCGGATCTCAATCAATGTTGGCAGGAAGTTATTCGTTTCAAAGTCGGGACCATAATTAAAACTATTCACTACAAAGATACTGTAGAAGCTTTGATTTGATTTTAATTTAAAGATCAACGCCATTAGGGGGGAAAATTCCAGTATCATGTGTTTGCCTGAGACTAAATTCTTATATATGTTCCCCATCTCTGCCTTCTCTCTCTCTCCCTCTCTCTCTCTTTCTCTCTCTCTCTCTCTCTCTCTCTCTCTCTCTCTCTTTCTCTCCCTGCGTCTCTCTCTATGTCTTTCTCTATCTCTCTCCTATGTCTTTCTCTCTCTCCCTCTCTCTGCCAGCGCTTTAAGTTATCAAGCGTTAGTCTTATGACTCGTCCGCGGGATGGACTTGATGCAAAACAAACCAGTTTTATCTCTGTGCTAATAGACTCGCGTGAATGAACCGATCCCGACAAGACCTAATTTTTTTTTTTTTGACAATTAAAAGCATTTGTTGGAGAGAGATGGAAAGTGTAAAACACTGGTCCTGTCAGGGTTTCACCAGCTCTCTCCCTTTCTATCTCCCGATTTCACCCTCAGGTACGACCACCGACAAATTGTGAAATCTGAAAGGAAAGATTTATTTTCAGAACTCCGGTCGGACTATTTTCGGTTTATAACTGGCAACTACCCATTCTAGTTTAGGACACTCTGTTTGATGTGTATTTTTTAATTTTCGCCCACAGCCCTTATGTGTGCCTCAGGTGACAGATTTGTAATGCAATACAAAAAAAAAAAAAAAACGCCAGGGAGATATTTTATAACTGTATATAATAATAATCGTTGTCATAGAAAAGAGCCATTTTTCTTCATGACCAAGTAGATGATCGAAAAATGAAACAATTCCAATGTTTTGAAAAGTGTGACTATGCTGTATGGTTATGTACATAAAAGACATTATTTTGTCATGCAGGCAAGTTTAAAGCTTAACTAAAACCGTATACTGCTACCGACAAGATGGCCGCTGCTGTTGGTTGGTTGGATGCCTAACTGAAGAGGACTAGAGTGGTTTGGATCTCTTTAGTCCGCAGCGATGACTTCAACGGAAAAAGCTGCTGTATTTTCATTTAAAAAAAAAAGCTTTTGTTTGCAACAAAACATGTGTCCTAAGTTTCTTAATCGAATTTTAGATCTACTGTCTCTGTTGTTGTGAAATGTGCACCCTACATAGAACGCCACATTCTAGAAATAAACTTATGAGCCATAAGCCTGTCCAGCAAAACGTCGATTTTCAGACCAATTATTGCACATGACTCCAAGCCACCAACCACTGCTCACCGTCAGCTGTCACGTAATAACCGTTTGCGTCTTAGATTATGTTGATGAAGTAAAGAACACGGCTTTTAGCCACCGACACGGTGGGCAAACATATACGAGATTTGGCTAACTGGCAGTCACAGTTAAATCATGTTTTAGAATGTAGTGTTCTCTACCCCTGATGCACAATATCAGCCCCCTCCCCATCTCCCTTCCCGTGACAATCGGAAATTCTGATTCTCTCTCTCTCTCTCTCTCTCTCTCTCTCTCTCTCTTTCTCTCCCTGCGTCTCTCTCTCTGTCTTTCTTGATCTCTCTCTATGTCTTTCTGTCTTTCTCTCTCTCCCTCTCTCTGCCAGCGCTTACAGTTATCAAGCGTTAGTCTTAGGACTCGTCCGCGGGACGGTCTTGATGCAAAGCAAACCAGTTTTATCTCTGTGCTAATAGACTCGCGTGAATGAACCGATCCCGACAAGACCTAATTTTTTTTTGACAATTAAAAGCATTTGTTGGAGAAAGATGGAAAGTGCACTCCCTTTCTATCTCCCGATTTCACCCTCAGGTACGACCACCGACAGTCACAGTTAAATCATGTTTTAGAATGTAGTGTTCTCTACCCCTGATGCACAATATCAGCCCCCTCCCCATCTACCTTCCCGTGATAATCGGAAATTCTGATTTTTCAGTTTCTAACAATTATAACTAAAAATGATAATAATCAGATAGAAACACAAACTCGGGCGATAGCTCTATTTGCAGACAGTTAAAAAAACAACCCATAACAGCAGTAACAAATTAAACTGCGGCGACTATGACAGCGCGCATATATTATTATGTTATGATGAGGTGATTTGGTACGCGTCACCAATAATTTATGGCAGAATCCATTTTTATTTCATGATTTTAAAAACACAATCACGAGCGATACTAATACAGACAGCCATGAAAACTATTTCAGAGACATGAGGTATTAATAATATCAGGGTAATGGGTATGTTTTTCCGCGTGCGACATGACTTAGGGTGTGCTTTCAAGATGAAGCACATATGTGCTTGTTTGAAAATGGAACATTTTCCACTTCTGCACCCACTGACTTGACACAGACAGATTTCTAGGTCTAGATGTTTGAATCATGAAGCTGGCTTTTTCTCTTCGTCAAATAAATTTGCAGTTTAGCTGAACCGAGTGTCTCTCTTGCCTGACTGAACCAGTCAAGCCACTGTTCCATCTTTACACTTTTTGTCACCTCTCGGCTTATATAAATACCCATGGTTTTATTAAGAGGCTGGTGAAGCAGTGATTCCTACCAGGAAGTCTCGTGTGGCTTGAAAGTCTTTCAAGCTAACCATAACAGTTCTCGGAGTGGCATTGATTGAGGCGTAGATCGAAGCGCCTCAACCGGTTCTAGTCGAGTTGTTTCTGGTTCATTAATCGTGAATGCTCTAGTCGGTGACTAACTCTTTTGGGTTGTTTCACTTGAGCTCACCAGCTTGGGTGCATATCTTATGGCCCTGCTGTCTTTGGACCAATTGTTTGGGGTTTGGTTTCTCAGGCGGTAGAGTGCTTCTCTAATCGGGAGGTCGGGGTTCGGATCCTGATTGGGCCGCCTTGTCCCTATCGGTTGGTTGGTTGTCGGTACCATGTGACTGGCTGAAATAGAAATCCTCTTACCCCTGTTCAGCCTCTTTTGGCATCACGTAGAATTTTGAGACTTTCAGAAGATAGTGTAGTTTCGAACAATATTTGTACACTGACTCTGTGGGGCACGTAAAATTGTCATTCGAAAGTCGTGGGACCTGTCCACAATATATCCTATGTAATAGTGCCGACGTTGGACGCAACTAAATCAACTCAACTCAGGCCAGATAACGCGAATATCACAAAACATTGTAAAGAATAGTGAAGCGGTTTGAATTTGAAACTTATTGAGATACATGCATAAGTAAAAAGGAAAAGGGGGCATTGAATGTTTTGACAACATGAACGAAGAGTTTTCTCCCATTCTGTCAGGTATGACGTAGGATATAGGACTCGTTATGTAAGGCACTGGAGAAAGCTCCGCTCGCTCTATTCTCACATCAAATACATTTTTAGATGCTTTAGTAGGTTTCATCAGTGCTGGCGGAGTGCGACCTCTTCTTGTCCTCGACACATGACTGTGTATGTAACTATGCCCTGCTTTGCATGCGAGGAGCGATGTGTTAACTAGATTTAGATCTGGAGTAATTAAGCGGCCACTCTCTACACCAACGACTGTTTAAGTAATGTGAAATGGCGAGGAATGCAACATGTGTTGGGGGACAGACTCAGTGACTGTACACTCCCCCCATCCCCCCATCCCCATCTCTCTCGTTTTAAGTTTTGCGTATATGGCAAGGCTACATTGTAAATGCACTCTGAGAATGTCACGTCGACCTCGGGTTTTCCGCCAGCGTGTTACCACCAAAGATAATTAAAGCATTCATTGTATAGTACAGTAGTTTTTACTTGTCTAGCCTGCGAGAGTCTGTATTAGTTTTGTCTTTTAAAATGAGCGTATGTCTGTCCAACAGTGTCAGTTGTTGATTGCGAATACCACTGCGTATAGTTGGTAGACTAGAGTGCGTTGCTTCCAATCATGAGGACGGTCCGCTCGATTGTTGCACCAGACTGTCGGTGTCAGTATAATGAGAATGTTTGAGACAAATTCTGGAAAGCATGTTTGTCTCTGTGTGGCAGCACGTAAAGATGATCAGGCGTTAGTTTTGGAACCCGTCGCCGCTTAAAAATTCCCACTGAGACCTCGAGGATGTGAAACTAGGACGGAGATTCTTTCTGCCGGACCACGGACTGTTTGCCTGATGCAGTGCTGTGCCTGCGTGAATGGTTGGCTGATTGAATGGTTGGTTGATTCGTTTGTTGATTTACCGATTGATCGTTTGGTTGGTTGTTTGATTGATTGATGGATCGGTGGGTTGGTTTATTTATTGATTCATTGTATATTTCAAATGCCTACTCACGCCTGATGAAGTGCTAATAATGTTAGATGATTTCTGCCCTGTCATGCGGTTGGTTGGTTGGTTGTTTTGTATGTAGGTATGGAATATCGTGCTTGCGTTGATTTCTGGAACTGATCAGCATGAGGTCCGAGCTTCGAGTATCAATTGGTGCCTATGTGTCCGTTAAGAGGCTCCGTGCCTCTGGAGGCATTGCGGACGTACATCGATTCAGTTAATAACTTAAGCTACACATTTTAGTTGGTTTGTGTATGTGAAGGTTTGAGAAACTTAGCTGAAAAGGCGACAACTTTTCTTTCCATGTGAGATATCGTATTTTATTTTTATTCGAATCACTATTTACGGCACCAGCACCTGTTCCATTCGTGCGGTAAATAAAGTCTTCTCGGATGGTTTCCCCTTTTTCGTCTTCTTGATTTATGGATTTCTGTTGCTGTTAACCAGCACGTTGATTTTTGTGAAGACCAATACACTGTATAGCTCACCACTTCTGTTAACTTGCAAAGACATAGGCACACTTATCATAACGGCGTTCCTATAAAACAATATCATCAATACATAGTTATGTGAATATCACATCTCCTCCTTTCATTTTATTATTGAAATATTACTATAAATTCTGATACAGTGTAACAACAGACCTGCAGTTATTGTGCTTTTAGTATTTAACACACACCGACCCTTAAGAAAATGATGCTAGTCATTCGGTACAGCTACACCGTGAAGTCAGATAATAACTAAACTTGTTAATTTACATTATAAAACCTGGACAAGATGGTAGGGTTGGGCAGTAAGGAAAATAATATGGCAATGTTTTGGCGTGTCTGTGTGTCCACAAACTATTCCTGCGGCCAACACAATAAACAGAGAAGGCCTTGCGTACAAAATCTTAGGATGGCACGCACTGTGTATACTCCCCCCCCCCCCCTAAATGTTTGACTCTGTCCTGACTATTATGTGTGTCACTTGAGAGGTGAAGAAAGACCTTGTGACCTCGCGCTGAGAGGTAATCCCCCTTGTTAAGTTTTACTTCCAGTTCCAGCGCGTCTAAGCATAAAAAAATAACTAACGGAAAACAAAAACAAAACAACAACAGTTATGAATAGGGCATACTGACTTTGTCTGCAAATGTAGTTATTCGAAATTATTTTGTTTGTGTGTGTAGCATAAGAAGTATATATTTGTCTAATAAGTTTCCTTTGGACTTGTCTCAAACCGAATTTTATTGCACACCAACCTACGAATATTGTTATTTTCTAGAACAGTATACAATTTTAGTTTCTGCGATTTGATAGAACATGTTTACAAAGAGATATTAGTTTCCCGAGGGTTCATATTAGAAGACAGATACAGCGTTGAATGATTCGGGCCTCTGGCCGTGTCAATCCATAGCTCTACCGACTAAGCTATATGGCGTTCCGAATATTTGTCCCAACTTCTTCAATCTGGCGGTCTGGCGTGCGTTCTAAGGCCTGAAACAGCCTGGCCACCGAGCTTGCCAATCCAAGGCTAAAACACAGTCGTGGTGGGCCTGCCATCGAGTCATATTCAACGCCTGGTAAAAATCAATACCGGCCCTTTCATATTGAAATACCAATGGAGGAAAAAAAAGGTGTAAGCCATAAAATAACATGAATGTGTCGGTTGTCACAACCATAGAAATAACCATGTTTCTTCATTGTCGCTTGCTAAAGACTCAAAGTAAAAACACTTTGATCTTGACTTTTAATGTGTGAAAGCAATCCAACCCGCGCATAGCAGTTATCAATCTCGATAGTTTAATGCCTCTCAGGTCAACCCAGGCCTCACATGATTTGAATTTAATGTAATCTTTGATCGATGAAAGCGAAGCTCTCTCTTAGTTAAATGTCTCCGAGGTCTGAAGCAAGATCCTATACGTCGACGAAACCTGGCATTTGGCGGGTTACATTGTACATATACTGACACTGAACGAGCCTGCACCAGAGCTTGAACCCGTGATCTTCCGAATAAGAGCCGAGCGCTCTACCCTTGAACCATCGCGCTCGCTTTGCTTTTGAGTTGTAGAACTGTTTGATTAGCGAACACTACCGATGAATATAAAAAAAAAATCTTATTGTAATGGATCAAAATATTTGAATCCCAAAATCTCTAAAACCGCCAAGATAAGAAACTACCCAGGTAGATGGCATTTTTTACTGTGGATTTGTATGGGCAGATTTATTTTGATCCCCCAAATGTTTTGTTTCACCACCATTCGCCCAAACCAACGATTTAACAACAGGAAAAAATGTAATTACAAAATATGAACAACAACAAGAACAATAATAATAATTAAAAAAAATGTATAATAATAATAATAATAATAATAATAATAATAAAAATAATAATAGCTCAAGCCTTCTTGTAGTATACTCCCAATACAAAAGTTTAATCGTTACCTTAGACATCTATGCCAACTGTTTAAAGGGGTAACTGTCGCAAATAAAATAAACATAAAATTTGTTTATCAATTCTGTTTTCTTGGTACGATCGGAAGAGAAGGTAAACATTATGATATCGGTATGGGCCTGTAAGAATCGTAAGACGGATTCCCTGTTTTCCACCACCACAAGGCTGTGGACATCAACATAATTACCGTTAAGTAGAGTGAACCACAGTCCAGTGTGTGCTGTCAGCTTACGGCAAGGTCCCGTCGTCCCGGCTTGTGTGATGAACTGGAGCGAAACCTGAACCACTTAGTTTAGTTAGTGAGTCTACACACGAATACGATTCCCACGTGTATTTTTCGATGTGTATATATTTTTTTTTCTGTTCACACCACTATGACCACCCAATTTGCATGTTAATATATCTGAGTAAAAAAATAAACAAGCTGCCAGAGCGTTCATTCAGACCGTGTTGTTTTTCCAGTCTGATTTCGGCATGCTCTAAATAGAATGTTCACACCATTTCGATTCGCGTGTGAATATTCGTTGCGTATTTATCACATTGGTTCCACAGTGCACGAAGCCAGACCTGCAGCTCGGCTACTTGAGCGGCAGTTGGACCGACATCTTGAACGATGCTTGATTCGAATATTCTATTAATTTTGTTTCATACATAAATTGATATATTTTTTCATAAATCCCATCGAGTCTGATCTTCGCTTCTACATTCATAAACTGCTTTATTAAATTACACGACATGTAGGCTTAGATCTAATGTTGCTTAAACAGCAGTAAAATGTGTATGTGAGTGTAGTGTGTTTGGGGTGTGTCAGGAGATCATACCGGGTCATAGGTGAATGTCCATTTTCGGCTAGATCTAGATCTAACTTTTAATTGTTGTATTGATATGTATCTAACTTAGGCAAACAGTCATAGATTCAGCCTAAATTTATATTGCTGAATGATCAACGAGATTTAACCACTGCAAGCCGAAGCCGGCGTTGTTTACTACATTGTGTCATCTTGGTCGAGATAATGGGGAAAACTGATGCGTATGCGTATTGCCTCAAATAAGTCAAATATACACATGGGGATCAGATACGTGTGAACACTCTTGAACATCAGAGTGAAAAGTACACACGCGAGGTAGTCTGTTTATTTTTCACTTTGTGACATAATGCGTCGTCTGAACAGAAATAATTCCAAGGACATACACATCGAACAAATCTTTTGTCTGCGCATGACCCTTAGCTGGAACCCACATCTCCTGGTAGTGACCAAAGTTCACTGAAGGTCAGCTCTGTGGGTCATTATTTGTCGCCAATCTTCGTTCAACGGCATGTCGGCCTTTACTGCGAAGAAATGATGAGTTGGCGTCCCAAGTGAACAATAACAACGGGTGATGACTAGGTATGCAAAATTATGCGACAGCAACGCACGGGACGAGACAGATTTTTCTACCTTCTGTGGGAGAGGCAACTCCTTGAATACAAAGTTTTTAAAGACTGCTACTTTCTTAGAACGTAATTATCTCTAAGCTGACTGTCTGTCTCACACCGTCTCCTTTTTAATTTTGTTCCCTAGAAACTTGTTCTAAGACAATTTCATATGTCAACAAAATAGTTAACTTAATACGCTGACTGAAGTTTCTGAGGAGTAAAGAAAACTTCATATTTACTTGCCGAGGAGTTGGTTATGAATCCGACTCCACATCTTCTACACGTAGGCCTACCTGCCATCATCGCTGTTTACTATTTCGAGAATGGGCGAGACTGTTGTGCGGTCAGTGCATAGTGACAATAACTATGTTGGAGACAGTAATGTGCTGTTGGAATAAAGAGTGTTAAAGTTGTGCTTAAGATCAGTGAAAACATGAAGTGGCTCTTGACAGCTCGCGAGCACGTTTCTCTGTCTCCCACACTCTCTTTAGCCGAGTGCACGTGTGTGCCAGTCTGTGATGATGTTTATTCTTCACCCACTGACTGAGTAATGGTTTGCTGTGAAACATGAAAGCTTCAGTCTAGAGCAACACATCAGTGTTATTCTCCAGTACTGCCCTGTGCGTCATCTATCTCAAACCATAACAACACAGTTGTATAGCTCAGCCTACAATCCCAGTATGATTTAAAAAAAAAGTTCAGCAACACCAAACTGTAGCAAGGCCTCTTGTCTGACTATTTGACTGACTGGTACGAAGAACGTGTAAGTCTCAACAGCCATGTAGAACTTGAGCAAGTACAATGTACTTTCATCCACTGATATGAAGAATAAGACATGTATATGAATAAGCTGTACATAATACATATCAATTTATTTCCCTTACTACAACAGCAGACCGTGGAGTTGCTGCTGTGCTTTGGTATTATGTACAGCTTATTCATATACATGTGTTATTCTTCATATCAGTGGATGAAAGTACATTGTACTATAGTAGTCCTTGATATAAAATCTTTGTCTCTGTCTCTCTCTGTCTCGCTCTCTGTCTGTCTGTCTGTCTGTCTGTCTGTCTGCCTGCCTGTCTCTCTATTACCCCTCCCTCTCAGCTTTAGATTTGTGACCCTTACTACCAGCAGGTATATATACCCAACCTCTCTGATTTTTAAAATTATTATTAAAAAAAAAAAAGAACTGTAAAAGACAAACAGACAAAAACAAACAAACAGCAAAACAAAAACAACCTCTAAGTCGTTACAATTAAATTGTCAATTTGGCAAGACGGTCTGTGGAATGAAGTAGCCACATTTATCATTTCTGGTCGGCTACATTAATTCTCAACGTACGACAGGTAAAGATGAAATTAATAACTATAGCAAACCCATTTCCACCATTAAGTAATGACAAGATGAATAACCTTTACTCTACACTGAACGTGCTTAACAAAGAACGAAAGAGCCAACATTTTCATTGCTGACTTGGACCAATTTTAAGATGATTAAATAGCCGCAGAAGAAATTCTCTCAAAGTCTAAGACTTTTTATTGATGATAGCGGAGACCACAAAGCTTCATATTGTCATAATCCCGCCCCTCTGGCTTCCAACCTGTGTGCTTGATCACAATGAAGGAATTGAAGGCTTTCGCATTATAATGGTAATAATTTAGAATAATGAAAAATAATCGCTACTTCGATCTTGTAATGAATTCGAATGTGGGGACAAATAATCGTGTGTGTGTGTGTGGGCGCGTGTGTGTATGGGTTATTGTTTGAACGATGTGTTTCAGATGTGGATGTATTTTCCGTAGGATCAATAGAGACCATTGGCTCCTCCCGCTGGCTATTACTTCACTACCACAGTACTAGTCTGACTAGAGACTGGTTCCATGTTCTGTCATTCACATGCTCGCCAGGATTACGAGAACTCTAGTTATTTTTTTTTTTACCTTGCTTTGATCTGAAATGTCATGTTTTTGTTCTGAAGAAAAAGTTGACTTTGTACGCAACGGAAAACCCCCACCACCGTAATAAAAGTAAAGACTTTCAATTTTGACGTCAGCAATTTTTGCTCAAAAACGTAAAAAAGGCTAGTTTGACTTGTATTAACTAGTTAAATAAATAATTATTTACAATGGGACCTGGGTTTTTTACGGACATATTTTTATAATCATTTAAAAAATCAAAACCAACCCAAAACAACAACAACAGCACCACCACCACCACCACCACCACCACCACCACCACAACCACCACCACCACCACCACCACCACCACCACCACCACCAACAACAACAAAAACATCACCACCAACAACAACAACAACAAAAACAATAATAATTATAATGATAAAAACAACAACAAACAAAAAACCAACAACCATCAAACCAACAAGAAACAAAAAGAACAAAAGCAAAATAACACCATAAAAAATAAAGTTCAATCCCACACACTTATTGTCTTCAAGCCCTAACCTGGCCATAGAAACAGATCTGTGAAAATAATTCCCAGCCGCAGAGAAGCACGTCTAGCTGCAGAGACAGATATGAAGATTTGGGGATTTTATGATGATCTCTGGCAATCATTTCGAAACTCAAAACTAGATCTAAGCATTGTTGGACGCTTAGATTATGATATAAGAAAAAGAAAAAAAAAGGAGTATACATGTCGATTCAACCAAGAACTGAAAAGGCGCTATTAGTGACAAAGTTTAACCGCCTTTCACTGGTTCTGTAATGATAGCAATAGTGCAATCGCTGTCGGTAAGTGCTGTTGACTCGCGAGCAGGAGATGCTTCCCATAACATTCTTCAGGAATCTTGACGGACGTTGAGCTATCTAAGATCATGCATCTACTAAAGAACAACCGATCTTATTACTGAAACGATGCGACAAAAAAAAAGTTCAACTCGCCATATCAAAGACACCGACGTTAAGTACCCTCAGCAGGATTCAAACCCCCGCCACCGAGCCTCTTTAGTAGTGCGCCAACCCAGACTGGAAGTTTCTACACCAAGAGTGCTGTGAGCCAAGTTCAGACTTAAAAATTGTTTTGCTGCTTCCAACCACAATGATTTTAGTTTTACTGTTCCCCAAAAATTGTCTGGAAAATACCGCATATTCTGATTACTTGTAAGAAAACGCTGTATACCTAAACAACCCTCTTACTAGGAGAGTCCAGGCTAACGTTCACATTTTTATGATTGTTCCACTCTGAGAAATAAAGGAGTCACCATAGCTATTAGGATAATGTATTTTTAAGTAATAGTATTAACTGTCTAAGAACATCATGAGCAGAATAATTATAGCCGTTACTGTGCTGACGTGCCGTAAAAACAAACGCAATCTATTCCGATAGAGTTGTCGCTAAGAATTGAGGGAACCAATCGCTCATCTTAATGAATAGTTGCGCCTCCTTTAACCATAAGGTGCCAGCGGTCTGAACTGACAACTAGCAGGAGGTCCGAGGTACGAATCTCAGCTGATGTCATCGACTGCCTGCAGGATTCGTTTTTCAGGAACACAGGGAAGAAAGCTAAACTTATCAAAGGTTACCCTTCGCCCACTCTGCTCATTCACTGAGGACCTGACCAGAATGGCGAGCAGCTTGGGGAAACATTCCCATTGATGCAAACTTGTAAGTTTGACACCCATTATTTGTACTGCGATCTGCCTGGTGACTATCTCTCCTGAATATTCACTCACACCTTAAGATGCCACTAATTTAAACAGACCGCTGAATGAATGAGTCGCTTTTCTAGACCTGACTCCTTTTACTACTTGGGTATTACATTATTAAGACTAGTTTTATCACTCAGCTCGTCTTAACAGCTTAAAAAAAGCATCCCATTTGAAACATTCCGCGGGGTGATTATTCAGCCAGAGATCGATGGTCTACCGACTTAGCCTAGGGGAGCAGCGGGTTCCATCCAAGGTGTCGCGCTATATGCGGCCCTCGAGGCACGACGACGAGAGAGAGACGCGGGAGACGCGACAAAACTAACTCTGGCGGACCGGTTTTATTTATTGTATACGGAGTTTAATACTGACACAAGCTTTTACACATACACTCGCGGTCGGATCAATATTCACAATGCTTAATGTGGTATTGATGAGATCTACTGGTTTTTGGAATTGGGCATACGTTTAAAGAGGAGGGAGGGGGAAGGAGGTTTACAATTTTATGCACAATTAAGATATGCTTTACGCTTACCTGTCACATTGCTCAGACTTAATGTGCCATTAGTAAAACAGCAAGCGAGCACGTTTTTCCCATTCACAGGTGTAGATGTCATCAATAGTACTTGTAAATTTTATTGACAAGGTCACAATCTGTTCACATAACTTTTTTTTATGGTAGCTGTGGGCGTCCTTGAGCTATGACGCAATGGAACTTATTTCGTAAATAATGAACCATTTTTCCAAACCGGTCTTTCTTTTTTTTTATCTTTCTCTTTTCACCCTCTATCCTTTATACCTTTTTCTCCCCCCCCCCTCCTTATACATTTTAGTATTGTATGCTGCTGTAAACTGTATTCGGCACCGCTGCGATTTGTTTTGTGTTGCTATTCGTAGCTTTCCTTTTCAATGGCTTGAATCACTTTTCGCCTGGGAACGTTCTTAGGCTTCGGCAAATATTGCAGTGCTACGCGCCTGTAGGTTTGATCTGCCACTCCGTTAGTTTTCTAACCAGAAGCGTCGAAACGTTATAATAATGCCATCTTATGATAAGTTTCTCAGGAAGATAAGCTCTACAAAGGACTGAATCTGCAACTAATTCTAATAAAACGAAACTTTGCATTTTTATAAGAACAATATCAGTTCTCTCTCCTTGTTTGTAAATTGTTGTGTACATGTTTAAATGAACCACAGCTCAAATATTAAAGGCCACAATTATTACCACCTCTGTGTGTTTTTAGATTACTATTAACTAAACATCCATTTTCTCTGAGTGTGCCAAACCTGTATTTGTTTCATTGTATCAGTGAGTCAATTTATTCTTACATTGTGCAAACCTTTATTTGGTTCATTGTATCAGTGTGTCAATTTATTCTTACACACATGGAAATAGTCAAGTGAAGTAAAAAGGAACAAAGAAAATAATATTTAGACTGATACATGTAGGCTTAATTAACTAAGATAGTTTTTTTTCGATTCTTGTATCTAATTCAATTTTTTTTTATAATTTTGATCTCTAAAGCTCTTGGGAATAACTATTTCAGAACCAGGAAAAACAACTATATTCCCTACTAAATGACCAAAATTATGAAGTTATTGAGTTTATAATATTTAATATTACTGTGTCGCTTTAAATATCATGATTTCTACATGCACGTTTATGCAATGCAGTTTTTTTTTCTAATTTTTAGGTCTACTGCATGTATAATAATAGCTGACTCTGGCATGTGAACGGGTTTTAATCCAAGCCTAGGCCTTTTCCTTGCTAGCTATCCGCGTAAATATTTACTGATTGAGGTTTAAATGAAGGAGTGAAGGATCATTAACTTCTATAGTTGAGTTTCATCACTTTAAGATGTTAGATCCCCATGACCTGGCGAGTTAGCGCCTTTACCAAGCTGCGGCTAGCGCGAGGCCATTGTTTTACACTGAAACATTGATTTTGCCCAGAGACGGGAGCTCCAGCTGAGGATCAACCGGTGCGCATTCAAGTGAAATTAGGAAAGTGATAATTTGATTAAAAAAAATTAACCACGGGTTTGCAATGACAATACCTTCCTATTTATGTAAGAAAATGTTATATAGCAATTAGCTGCACCAAAATGCTAGCGCGAGGCCATTGTTTTACACTGAAACATTGTTCTAAATAACCCCAATGATTTTACCCAGAGACGGGAGCTCCAGCTGAGGATCAAACCTGAAACCTTCTACTCGTCAACTCAGAGCACTACTGATAGAGCTATATGGCGCAAGTGTTGAGCACCTCTCCACGGTAGTGCCGTGATGTATTTCTCTACTCGGCTTTGAGGAAATCGAAATCACTCTCAAATTAGCAGCATTGTGCAAGTTTGGTTGCCAGTAACATTAGAGCTAGTGAAAATCTCAGGTTCTCCAATGCTTCTCCCATCCAGAGAAAAAAAATGTTGGAGAGGATGGTGGTGGGGTGTTGGTTTAGATTTCTGCTGCAAACAGTGTTCCTCTCCGTCCCCTCTCCATCAATAAGATTTTTACGCCGATTTTGATGTTCCGATCGTTTCTTTTGTTCTTCCCACTCGAAAAATCAATTGTTGTAAAACTCTGTGCAGTTTGGCGAGGTTTTTCAACTGCCACTCAATACTATCACCATGCTAATAATTATCGGAGGGTGCACGCTGCATGGGTCTGCTCTCACAGGATTGAGCTATGTGCTTTCTGGAGTTCTAATGTCTGCCTGTCTAGACTGAGTCAATAGAGCTGAGCGCTACAGAGCCACTTATAGATCGTATAGACCTTAAGAACTGTCTCATTTGGCAACACTTCCACACTCCAGTGATCTTCTAGCTTATGTCACCGTTGTGGCTTACTTTTTATTTACTTTTTTTTTAGAAAGGGGGGTGGGGAGCCTGAGGGGTCCAAAGTGGCGAGTTTGTCTTCCATGTTCCCATGACAGGCGTGCAGTTACTGCTTTATTGCCATTTATGAGTATAACGACACCGATAATAGACATGTACACATTGTTCTGGCAATAAGTGGTAATGCATCTGCTAGGCCCTAACCGTTCAGTGAAGGTTCCCCATCAATAGTTTAATTTTTTTTTATCTGTGCTTTACCGTTCGTACCGTAAGCACACTCGTGTTTCGTGTCTGTCTGCTACCTCATTTCTAGAGACATTCTAAATATAGCCCAATAAAGGCATAGCTCAAAACTAGGCATTCAGAGCATCTTGGACGCGTGACATCACTAGAGGAACTTTATACACGCAGCGGTGTAGAGAACACGTGAACCCAAGTCACGGTGTAACCGCAGCCCTGGGATGCGCAGGTGGAATAGGGTTCCACCCCTATCCACTTTGCACTGCACCAACCTCCGATCTATTTTAGTTTACTAGACTAGCAGTGCTAATCTCCAGGTTCTTGCTCTCTTTGACATGATTAGATCACATTTCCCCGGTGCCTTCAATAATATACGGTACCTGCGTATCGTGTTGGTTGGCTCGCTTGCTCACCTCCACTTTTTCTTACCCCAGTGTTTTCTAGAGCTTCTAGAGAAATAATAAAATCGATCATATTTATCGGTAAATGCAGAAATAAAGGCTATTTTCTCCACGAAGCATCCAACAATCAGGCATTGTGGTAGTTTTCCATTGCTTTTTTTAAAACATGATTTTCAACGGCAAGCCTTTATCTGACTCCTTTCGCCTTCTCGTGGTTAGATACATGTGTAATGGTCTGGTACTTCTACCTTTTTTTTTTTTTTCATTTTTCTGAGATATTGCGCTTTATTTGCTTGCCAGAAAAGTCCCACGTCGGGTAATAGAACTGAAAGATACGAGTCTACCAACGAACCTGAAGTCACGACTGAAGAAGGTCGCGAGATAGGAGATAACTTTTTGAACGGCCATAATATGCTCCAGTGAACAGCTCGACAGGCGCATCTTGTAGCGAGGAGTTCTAATAACATTAAGCGTAACCATGTCCCGATCTATTTCTTCATTCTAGCACTGCTCAGTACTACCGGAGACACCGGCCATTGATACTTTTATGCTCAAACTTAGGTTTGAGTGAGTAATGTCTTCTCTCTCAGAATCTTGGCAACATCGATGCGATACTTTGCGGTCTAGTAAGTACAAATTCGCAGTAGCTTACAACTCGCCGTAAACCTTATTCTTATATCTTAATATGAGTTGTAAGCTTACGACAACGTTGCACTTGCGATTCTATGTTTACACTCGACGATATGCAGTAGCGCTAAGAAACATTTGATAATTATTTTGCAAACTGTTGGCGTTGGAACCATAGGCAATGGCAAATAGATCTTCACAACGATCTCACACGAAGACGTGACGGAACAGCGACCCGCACAGGTTCCTCTCCTCCCCTTTCATGGTTCGATTTCGCTTTCGACCTCTCTGCTATTTGCACGCACCGACTTACCGACACGCTTATCTGGTTCGATAGTGTTTGTGCTGGCGGTGTTACTGAAATCTGAAGCTATGTTCAGGAGCGCTTTACATAATCATTATGCACATTTCTTGGTTGAACACTTGCTATGTATGCTTACCAATTCCCCATGTATTGTCTTCAATACTTGACTAAAATATAGATTTAAATTTGTCGCATGTGTTCGACAAATATTGATTCAGTTGTAGCCTACTTTTTTTATTTTTTGTTGCATTTTGGAGGACGATTTTGCATCGACAATGGCTTGAAAGAAAAGGTTATTCATAGAATTTTATTAGGTTTTGGCAAGTTAGCACCGGTTTAAAACATTAGTTAGCAATAGATACTATTGATATTACATTTTTGTCGTTTTATTACTTTAGGACATTGTACTTGGGAAGAAACAGCAGCTTCCAAAGCATTGACAGACACCGGAATTTCAGATCACGAGCTTAGTTGGAAGTGAATTGAGGCCAACTCGAAAGATATCTTACTTGAACTACTACAAGTAATATCTCGGCACGAATGCAATTACAAGACCAAGAAAAACAACAAACAAACAACAACAAATAAACCGATGAAGCCAATAAAGATCAAGCGCCTGTGTCGAGTGCCTCAATATACCAAGTTGTGTGACTAGTCTTTCCCCCAATCGATTTTAGAAAGCACACACCTCGAAGCGATTCTTTTTGAAAAATAATCTAACCCCAATTACTTCTCTCCAATATCTGCCTCCATTCAGTGCACAACAGCAGGTTAGGATCTATCTTAATTTCATTATTGATTAACAGCGGGCTCCTTTGATCTTGATTTGTGCCCCCCCCCCCCCCCACACACACACACACTTTTCTCTCTCATCTTACACACACACACACACACACACACACACTTTGATTAATTTAAGACGGAGCGCCTGAGGTAAGATCATAGTGATATTGGAAACAGAAGAGGGGCTGGAATAGGTTAAGGCTATAAATCAAGAGCTAGTCGAAAATTCAAACAAAGCTCGGAAAAGTCCCAGATTTTGGAGATGAATGATGGAAAAGAGAAATAATGGAAGAGCCAAACATACCCACGGTCCTTCCATCCTCCTTATAAGGTCCTTATTTCCAGCCGCAAAGTGAACTTGTACTGAGCTCAGTGGTGGTCAAATCGGATAAGTTTTTCTTGAGAAGATCTGAGGGCTAATGGCGAGTGGTAGCTCATTCGATAGAGCTCACAATTCCTACTCGGACAATCACCGGTATTAAGTATACATCTCACCAGGTTAATCACAAATTTCCTTACGCCAAATAAGGACCGTAGACCGCCTTTCTCCCCACAGGTTGGTTTAATGACATTGCGTGCTTGGTTGGACCTATTGGGGCAAAGCTCCTCTTATAGCCGCCCTGCCCCTGTGTTACAGCAACTTGAATTTCCAGACGTCAGTTTTTGGACCCGTTAACAAACAATATGGCCTAGTCGCTGACATTACACGTACGGATTTTTTTTCTATATAAAAACGTCTCCTTTTAAATTGTTACTTCCTTTGTTAATCTTCAACTCAAAAGGTTTCCGCCAGTAAATGTGCTATATTCATAATCTACGTGGCAAAAAAGACTTTACAATTGTTCACATAATTATTACCTAAGCAAAAAAGAATGACAGAGGAAGGTATAACAAATGCTTATTCTGGCTATATGGTAAAGTGTTTCATGAAATACTCGTGCTTATCTATGGGGACAGGGATAAAAAGCTCGAATATTTATGCATACAAACTAATGTGAACAATCGCTTCATTACAGAAGGGTGTGGTTTATTTCAATAACCAGGTTCTATTAGCATCAACATAAGGTATATGGACTGTCCTGATCGTCTTACAAGTGTTGAGGCATAAAAAATGTACTAAATGTACACTACAAACTCAACTTACATGGTAATGGCAAAATCCGCCACACACCACTGATTAA
>RQTK01000111.1:401191-437683 GCA_003991915.1 Elysia chlorotica | reverse complement strand
CACCAACCAGAATCTGAGGCAAATTCCCCTATATGATCAAATTTTCTAATTTCTTCAAAAGTATAAAGATTTGAAATATAAAACATACTTTTCCATTTTCTAAGTCATATACTCAACATTATATGTAAAGTAGAGCTCAAAATACCCACAAACATGAAAATAAATCAGTTTTTTCTCTCTCCTGCACAATTTGCAAAATGGCGCATGTCGGAGTCTTACGCCGAGGTATCGATGTGTGTGTGCGTGTGTGTGTGTGTGTATGTGTAACAAATCCAGTTAAGCAACATTTCTTTTATTTTGTGATATTATGTGACTTTTTGATATCGTTCAACTTCTTTATTATATAAACTATTATGCCTTTCTGACAATGAAATCGAAGCAAGGCAAATTTCCTTTATTAAACAGTAAACATTTATCGTAATTTATCTTATCTTTTTTTTTGCATAAAAAGGGTAGAAGCGGTCTATTTAATTAAAATTATTTGTTTTGGTTAGGACAGAGTTATACTCAGTATTTTTCGTTCGTTCTGCAAGCCGACTAGACTAAAATGTAAACCGTTGTAACTCTACCTAATAATAAAATATCTAGGTTCCCCCGAGGATCCTTTACGGACATTAGGATCAAACCAACAAACACAATTAATATCAAACTGCAAAGTAAATACTCTTAACCAAGTGACCAAGCCTAAGAACAATCAAGTCTTTGAGATCCGATAGACCACTGGGCCGCGGTTGGAGCAGGCAGTGGGCAGGGTCTCTTCCTGTGAGATGTTTAAGTTCTGCTACAGGAACTTAAGGAAGTAAGACCCACCGAGCGCGGCGACGCGGCCAGAAGCGGAAGTTCAGCGTAGGATCTCCATAGGCTTATAGCGGGGAAACAGTTTACCTTGGTCCTGGGCCCACCATCATGCGCTGTCGGAGAAAGTCTATAGGCGGAAGTCAAGCTACTGTTGATTTACTGGGTGAAGACACTCATTGAACGATCTTCTCTCTCTCTATAGGCGAGCAGCTTGGGAGGCCTCCACATTGTCGTTTGTGTAGTTAGAACAAAGCAAAAGGACTAATGAGCTATGTAGGCAAAAATGTGCTGGAGAATCGAACTGTATGTTGTTTTTTAATTATTTTTTCCTTAAAGCTTTAACAGAAGACAACATATGGACGCCCGAAAAAGAAACATGATTTTTAATATCAGACCAGCTCAATGTCGCCACTAACCTTAGGAGACGGACGATACATCAGAGAAAAGGTACTTAAAACTGATTGCAAAAATTCATCACACCGCTCCGCAATCTTTTAGAAGTGTTGATTTTTTCTATGCTGCAGATCCAGGTTGGCCTTTTTTAATATTAGATCCGCTGAATATTACTGGTCAGAATGTTATAGGCTTCCCATATCTGGCCTCGGAAGCTTAAGCATGAGTCATGCATGGGTTGCAGGCCAAACTGACTCAGCCTGCTTGCACCCATGGTCATGTGATCTGGGACGGGGTGCTAGGATTCCTCAGCCATTCAAAGTTGGATTGTGTCGGATGGTGTTCATAACCAACGTTACGGCCTTTTTTTAATATTAGATCCGCTGAATATTACCGGCCAAATGAAGTTAAAATAGAGAAGGGGAAGAGGTGATTCACACACGCACGCACGCACACAGAGAGAGAGAGAGAGAGAGAGAGAGAGAGAGAGAGAGAGAGAGAGAGAGAGAGAGAGAGAGAGAGAGAGAGAGAGAGAGAGAGAGACACACACACACAGACAAGTAACACGGTAAACAGATAGCGATCCAATACATGTAAATGTAAAAACACAATAAAAAATAGAAAAAAATGTCAGTTAAAAAAAAATATTTTTCCTATATTTGTGTTAAAAAAAGATAGAAAATTATGCTTTTTTTCCTTTTCATTGTTTCATTGGAATTATAATAAAAGTTCCCCCCCCCCCCCCCAACAACTAAAACTGCGCACACATTTTGGTTAAGAAAGCAAACATCATTAGTTTGGCTTAGGGCTCAATTTTCATGGTTAAGAAAGCAAACATCATTAGTTTGGCTTAGGGCTCAATTTTCAGAGCTGATTTTGTGATTTCCTTTAGTTAATGGCAAGTCTGTGCCAAGCTTCGCCATGCCACGGTGATAAAAATGATTGTAAATCTGTCTGTTGCGTGCTCTCTCTCTCTCTCTCTCTCTCTCTCTCTCTCTCTCTCTCTCTCTCTCTCTCTCTCTCTCTATCTCTCTCTCTCTCTCTCTCCATCTGTCTGTCTGTCTGTCTGTCTGTCTGTCTGTCTGTCTGTCTGTCTGTCTTCCCTCTCTCAAGCTCAGTGACAGTCATTATATTCTCTCTCTTTCTCCTCTCTAATGTCTGCCTCTGCCTCTTTCCCCGTTCTCTCATATACCCCCCCCCCCCCCTTTTTTTTTTCTCTTTTCACCTGTTTCTCTCCTCCCTATCCTTCATCTTCTTTCTCTTTTTCTCTTTTTTTCCCAATCGTTTTCCGTTTGCTTTTCTCTCTATCTCGTCTCTTTTTCCGACCTTTCTCATCTCTCTTCTCTCGCCTCTTTTTCTTCCGATCTTGCTTTCTCGCTTCTCTCTCTCTCTCTCTCTCTCTCTCTCTCTCTCTCTATCTCTCTCTCTCTCTCTCCCTCCCTCCCTCCCTTCCTTCACTTTTTCCCTCCGAACCCCTCACACAGTGATAAACTGGTAAACAGAGTATTTTGAATTGATTGAAATTTATATTGGCCTGAAACACAACTGTTTAAATTGGTGCTGCATTTCCTCTTTTTAATTAAAAAAATATAACAATAACAACCATTAAGCATTCGTTGGGTTTTTGAATTGGCAAAAGAAGACTGATTTATTGCTGAATCGAGTATACCAAGCAACCAGTCGAGGCACTCATTTAGTAAGAATATTTATAATTTTCGAAGACTTTCTATTAAGTATTGGCCACGCGTGATGTTACAGTATTCCCCACACAAGAAATTATTTCATCTGTTTTTCTGTGGCTTTTGTATAAACACAATCGTTCATATTGGTTAGAAGCTGTCTTTGTAGAAATTAATTTTGTATAAAAACTTGTGTCTGAATTCACTTCAGCCGGCACCCGATGAAAGAACAATTGAAAGTTTCCCGTAAGCCACAGGTTCGTGCAGTCATGCATTGTTCCTCAGAAAAGACAATGGGAAAGCTCCCAATAAAATTAATTTATCAAAGCTTTCATTCCATTTCGAGAAGTAAACTTTTCTCCTTCCATTTCTAGTTCATGCAACCAAATAAATTTTTTTATGAGAGCCCTGCGGATCGAACACCTTTAAAAGTAATAACTTTGGTTACAAAAAATGTATTATTGTTATTTTAAGCATTTTTATTATTATTATTATTATTATTGTTATTATTATTATTATTTTTTTTTTTTTCCTTTTCTTTTTTTTTTTTCGGAGTTCACAATTTTTAAGCGAACGAAAACCTTAACTGACTGTTGTTAGAGAAACAGAAAAAGTATTTAATGACTAAAATTTTAATGGTTCCGTTCTGCGCTGTTTAACGTTGCTTAGCTTTGTTCAGGTCTTTGAATGACTTCACTCGGGGGCAAATGGGCCATCTCTTGTAGATCTTGAGATGGAGAGATCGTCAGAATATTTCACCAAGCGCTTAAGAGAAGAAATAATAAAAACTCTCTCCCCTCCAATGCCCCTCCTTGCTCTCTCTCTTTTTCTCTCTCTCCCGGCCTGTCTGGCTGTATGGCTTTTTGTCTGATCTTATTCACGCCTTCCCTTAGCCTTCCGTTCTTTAATTCACTCTCAATCTCTTCATCTTCTCCCATTTTGTCCCCCATCGACTTGGGTTCGTTTATCTTTGATTCAGATCGAACAGGTGTTTGCCTTTCTCAAACCGTTAAAAAAAGAACAATTATTATGTCCACGAAACGTTAAAATATTATTATGTCCAACGGGAAGTTAAATCTTAAATTTGTTCTGCATACCGCAATGTTCCATGTTATACGAGGGGTGTTCATTATGTCCTTAGCTTGACCTTGAAGCTTCATTTGTTCTGCTAAGAACATAGTGAACACCCCTCGTATGTAATTTGATTAAAGTGGTTAACATAATTTTTATTTATATCACAAATGGTAAACACTCCCACCTCCTAAAAACAACTACAAAAAAATAAACAAAAACAAAACAAAACAAGACAAAAAGGAACAAACAACAAATACCAAAAAACAACAAACAGAGAAAACAAACAAAAACAAAACAAGAACAAACAAACAAACACAAACAAAAGCAGCAACAAAAACAGCAACAACAACAACAACAACAACAACAATAACAACAACAACAAAACAGCAACAACAAACAAACAACAAAAACACACATAAGTCGATGATTAATCAGGGGAGTTGAATTGATTCAAATTTTTGCAATGCCTTAAAATGACAAGTGTGTAGATCGACATGTAGACCTGTGTGACTGACTGTGCCTGTGGTACTTTCCCCCAGGTGATAAACCCCAAGTCTGACGAGCAGCGCAAGCGGCTGAATGACGCCATCAAGCACATCCTGTTGTTCCGCTCACTGGACCAGGAGCAGATGCAGGAGGTCCTAGACGCCATGTTTGAGAAGGCGGTGAGTGACACTTTAACTATGGCTTTGATGGTCTCGCATCTTTTATCTCTCTCTTTTCTCTCTGTCTCTCTCTGTTGCTATGCTTCTCTGCTGCTCTGATTTTCTCTCTCTGCTCTCTCTCTCTCTGTCTCTTTCTCTCTTCTCTCCCCCCTCTCCCCTTCTATCTCTTTCTTCTCTCTCCCTCTCTCTCTCTCTCTCTCTCTCTCTCTCTCTCTCTCTCTCTCTCTCTCTCTCTCTCTCTCTCTCTCTGGTATTGGCATTAATGTTTCAGTTCGTTTTGTTTTGTCTCGCAGTATCGCTTTCAACCTTGGTGACGGATATGAATCTTGCTCGTTGAACAGTACTGGTCTTTTATTTTTTATAAAGCCTAAATGTTTGCACCCACCACACTACAGTCATGTTGTTGATGCCGCTCTAAGAACCCCTTTACTAGCTCCATATTAACAGTCACAGGACCATAGAAATAATAAAAGTATCACATAATACATTGGATCCACTCACATTCCTAAATTCGAAGAGATCAGGGTTTTTCGATATTCCATCTCATACCCTTATGTTTTCTAATCCAAAACCCATGTTTCTTTGCGAAAACTAAACGTATATTTATTCAAACAGCTGTGGATTTGATAGTATCACATGTATTTACGAATAATATTGCCCCCAGAGAGTTACAAAACTCAGTGAGGGTTTAACATAGATAAAACATTTCCAACGTCGCAATCTTTATTTCACCCCCCCCCCAAAACAAAACAAAAACAAAAACAAAAAACAAAACAAAACAAAAACAACAACTCCCTAGCCCCGTGATGCTTTTCGTTCATGGCATGCACATCTTCACATTTGCAAACTTATAGATGCAAATAGGCTGTTAAGCTTCGTACACTTCAGGGAATTGACAACTTGCGCTGGTTGGAATTGTTATCATCATTGTTTAAAGCAGCTGCGGAGCATGTAATATGTAAGAGCGGGGCCCGATGTCTCCCTCCGAGTCTGATATCTCGTTGGTTTGGTCCGACCTACAGCTTTTGTAGCTTGAGTCAGTTTCAGAGAAGTGTTGAGCTACAGAAAGTAATCAGACTATTCTTTTTTACGCATCTAGTCTTGGGACCAATCCAAGCGAGCCTAGTTGCAGACGATGGACGTCAGGCAACCAACAAACCAACCTTTCTTTATAGGCTTGGCTTAGTCCACTGTCAAACCGCTATATCTCTTCGCAATCGTTCGATTTACATAGAGGGAGTCAGTGGATATTTCGCTGAATGAAAACCCAAAGGGTTGCTGGGACCAAATTTTGAACTTATGGGTGATTTTTGTAGTGATATCTGGAAGCGTCTATATTTAGTTGTATTGCATGTTTGAAAGAAACAAATAAAAAGCAGCAGCAACAACAACAAAAACAATTACACTAACAACAACAACAACAACAACAACAACAACAACAACAACAACAACAACAACAACAACACCACCACCACCAACGACAACAACAACAACAACAACAACTGGAGTTGACTGCTGGAAGAGAGGGTAGATTCATGATTGTGTTTATTATAAATGTTTTTATTTTCCTCAAGGTAGTATGTTGGGATACACACCGTGGTTTTGTCATGAATCTTTCTTAAGTAATGTCATCAGACATTGGCAACGTCTGCATCTTGTTAGGTATAGCATAAACAGTTAATAAGCAACACGATAAAGATTAAACACCCCACGAAAACATTAACAAACAAAATACAAACGAAACAATAATAATAACACCAACAATAAGAACAACAACAACAACAACAACAAACAACAACAGCAACAACAACAACAACAACAACAACAACAACAACAACAACAACAACAACAACAACAACGCACCCTTTTGTATTTCAGCAAAGCTATAACATTGGTTTTATTATTTCCTTGTCAAGGGCTGACTGTGCGTGTATACTTGTATGCAAATTTTAATTTACCCCCCCCCCCCCCCCGCCACACACACACACACACACACACACACATACTGTTTCCCCCAAACAATAGCCGATGAAACCACGCAAGCTGTCATTTGTGTCAATACTGGTTAAAAGACAAAGAGTCTTTTGTATAGTCTACTATTGACTTAACACACACATACACTCTCATGCACATAACGATATAAATAAATAAATAGAACCAATTCATTCTCTGTTTATAATAATGTTCCTCTAATCCAAGCTCGCCTAATTTACTTCAATACAAAGAACCCGGGACCCCCGAGAAACCTGTTGTTTAAATGTAAATTTTAAACCCCAACGGCTGTTCATTTTTCAAGCCTGTCAGACCAGATAACCAGAGTGTCCCAATTAATTTGTAGTTCTCTGTCTTCTCTCGAGCAATAAGGGGGAGGGGGAGCATCGATCCACTAAGTCCCGGCGGGTGCCCAGATCTCTGTCGACAAATCTCTCTAATGTGACATTTCCACAGGCGCGGAGATTTAGAACATAGGACGTTGTCCGAAAACAAAGGTTCCGGCACTGAAGTTTCATTAATGGATTCGACTCAGTTGGAGTGGACGAAGGCTCTGGGTTTTTCACTTTCCAGATCATTCCGACTGGAGAGGGAAAGCGATCCAGACCAGTTTTTGTGAATAGAAAGTAGAAGTTTTATACACGAACTTACAAAGCCACAATCGAGTTTAAAAAAAAAAGGGGGGGGGGGGGGGAAGGGGTTACCATGGAGACCAAAGTGAGAATGGTGACACGGGTGTCAACTCTACTAGCTATTCGAGGGTTCAAATCCCACCGGAGGCATTGACATTATCCTCTGACATTTCTACCGGCCGACCTGTTCTTGATCATCAATGGAACGTCATCTTTATTCACTCAATGTTATATTGAAGGCTTAGAAGCGTTATATATATAATTTGCGCTCTATGCGGTAAACAGGCCCGCACATTAACTCTTAGGCCCTTTCCCGCCTCCTCGAATTTTCCTCACCCTGTTTTCCCCTTTTAATTCTGTTTCTCAGAGGGGTAGATTATAGCAAGAATGAATGAGTTTAGGGGGGCTGGGGGTGGGAGGCTCGGAATTCTTGAAGCTGCTAACGAATCTCACGTGGAGAATACGGGAAAGGAACATTTCACATAGGCTGCATATAGTCCAATTGAGACCAAAAGGAAATACTCGTGACGTTAGCTTGTAACGGCAAACACACAATAACAAACATCATATTACCCATTTCTCTCTCCCCCCAGATTCATAAACAGACAAACACACACACACACACACACACACGACAGACAGCCCCCTTTATTCTGTAAGAGAGGTTCCATCCTTTGAACAATAAACTCATTTGTTTCCTTATTCTGTGGCTCTCGATCAATCTGTTATGCTGAGATCCACGCTATTGTGTCAGATTCTCTCCCTGTTCCTTTTGTTTTTCACCCATCTCATTATTTTATGATTACCTCGAAATTGCACGACTTTGTAGGAAAATCCGGTTGAATTATCAGACAGGGATGGAGTGGACGAGGGGAAAAGCGTGTGCGCAGAATGATATATGCATAGAAAGGGAACAGTACGCGACGAAAAATAAGAGTGAAGCAAGATAGTCAAGTAGAATTTAATCGCATTGTTTCAAGTTACCACAATCGCGCTAAATATCGATACTCCTTCAAATTTACAATATTCTTCTTCTTTCTCTTCTCATCGGAATAAAATCTTCACGTCTCTGTGACTTTACCTTCTAGTCTCCAATGTTTATGTTTGCTTGCCTGCCTTTGTCACCCCCCTCCCCCTCTTTCTTTTATATTTTTCTTTTCTCTCCACCTTAAACGATTTTGCTTACCATTTCTAGCGCTCTATATTTTTCCCTATTACTTTCGTTAGGAGACAATTGAATCGCCGTCGATCACGCGAGTTTTGAACTGTAAGATAAGTGTGATAGTTTGTTACAGTGTCGAACCTGACAGACTTGCTTTTTCGTGTTCCCGCCAATAATATACAGTATACAATATGCAGACAGTGATATAAAGCTTATACAACAGCCGCCTCATCTGCTCCATTAGCTAATACTTGTAACTTATACCTACCATTGTAAACTACTAACTTACATGAGATCGTACTACATGTACTATGATCTTGTATTAGATCTAGATATTATCAAATTTCTTTTTAAATGCCCCGTAAGCCAGGGGGCAGGGGTAGGTGCGAGGTAACTCAGCCCGAATTCGAATTCCAATTAGCCCGCCTTGTTACTTACCGGTTGAGACAGTATTATGACGGAAGTGCTTGTTTCCTCGCCCCCTCTCTATTTGGCATAGCGTAAAGTTGTCAAACATTAATCTTGAGGCCCGTCCACTAGTAAGTCTGGTTGTTGACGTTGGGCGATTAAGAAACCAACCAAACAGCTACTGTCACCATGAACATTGTGTGGAGATACTCTTTCACAAGTGTGTCCAGAAATCACCTGTGCGTCCACGAGAAGACGGAAGCTTAGCATGTAGCGCTAAGGACGTTTTCGTATACAGCTAATAATAATTTCACAGGGTTTACAGTCCGCTTACACGCACTTCTTTTGAAACACATTGGGTCGTTTGGACAATGCTGTAAAACAGTGGTTGGTCCGGCATTCTATTCAGGTTAATGGGCTGGTTTTTCAAATTAACAAACTTGAAAACATTGAACATACACGATGTTTTATTGCATCCATCCGGGTGTTTAAAAAAGCGTGCGTGCGTGCGTGCGTGCGTGTGTGTGTGATCTCTTTTTAGTGTTTTCCCAACCTTTGTTGCGTGTTTTTCTCAGTGAAAAGATATTGTTTAAATAGAGATTGAATTGTACGCTTGTCCACCGGCCGGCGCTGCTTTTGTCTAATCTGTGTGATGTTTGCGCTGTAAACACGAGGCGGACGCGCCTCGCTACATGTCCAACCAGCAGATTTGCTTACCTCGCTCAGGCATCCTCACTACGCCCTGGCTTACTTGATCAGGAGGACACATTATGTTTGAGAACAGTCGAATTATAACGAGAAGGGTCGATTTATTTTACAGGCTGCATAACGCTTTGCAACGTTTCTAATTCTAAGTTAAACGTTAATGTTTATTTTCAAGAAAAGAAATTTGGCTTGTAAGTTTGTAACCTGTTAACGGTGTTAGTGCTCATTATAAAAATTTGCATTTTGCTTTAAAATAAAATTGACTTCAAAAGAAAAAAAAATTCTAAAAAAAAAATCCTGCGAGTTCGAACCAGGAAGAATATCGGAAAGAAAAATGGACTAAGCAGACTAAATATTTTATGATGGAAAACCCATCGCAGACATCCTTCATTCCTGTATGGCGAGGCGCACGCTACTGGCAACACGCCAGCGTTTGGCCATGTGAAGAATTTAGCTGTTCTGTCGAGTTCACGGATCGTTTTTGTCAGGTGGATGAAGTAACAGGGAGTGAGCTATGAAGGAGCTTCGCAATGCAATCTTCCGGATTATTGCTCAGAGCTTCGGATAAGATCGCGGTTATTTAAGAAACAAGACCAGTTCCACCCACCACACATGCTCTTACTTGGGAGACTCGATTCCCAAAACAAGTCTCTACCGTAAATAGCAAGCCGCTCTAGCTCGAATTGATGTTCGATTTATCAAACGTGTATTTTGAAATCTATACATCATGTCAACGCGTTGATTTTCCGATGAGGCAAGACACTTCTAGACTTCCGATTAGCGGTAATGTAGAAATAAGCCTTTGAACAATCCGTGCAGGGATAAACTTACAACTCGCATTTGAAGGCGGCGATGTGAAAAGGAACTTCAAACTATAACTTTTAAACACGAAAAAAAAAAAGTCTTGCCACACGAAGGTAACACGAACATAACAAAGAGGCGCATTGTGTCGTCAAAAATTTTGTATTCGGTTTCAGTCTTAATTTCTTGATCAGAGGACGTATTATACTTCATAGTATTTTATGAGGCAAGCAATTCTAGAGCCCTCTATTAATTTCCCATGAAATGCACATAAATTATGCCCCTTTCTTGCTTACAGTGTATTTCGCACGTTTCTTAAAGGTTGTAAGAATGAAACCTGTTTTTATTAAATAATACATCAGTAACATGGTGACCTTTTTAATTAGTCTGTATAGAGATGGCCTTAATCCAATCTTGATGCCGTGCGTGTCGAGAAACCCTAGCCTGTTATTGCATGTCCATGATTAGACCCAGTCCACCGTAATTGGCGATCTCCGGGGGAGACCCGAGAGACCCGAGCTCACCAGCTAAATCTTGAGCTGAAGCCTGTGGATTAGAACGCTCTGCTGTTAATTAGTTTTACAACGCCATTGCTATACATGTATTGACCATGGCTGTAAATTGGCAGCGCTCTGGTTCTGTTCGATAGTCAGTGAGCTGCTGCATAGCCTAACTGCTGATCCCTTTGTGGCGGGCTGTGGAAGGGGAGACCACCACCGGAAATATAAGCCCCACGGGAGGAGGGGCGTCTGGACACGACCTTTCTCGGGTTCCGTGGGGGAGCTCCTGTTGCCAGCACAATCAACAGACTCGTGGCGTAATCAGCACCACTGGTGGTTGTAGTTATCGTTTTGTGTCTGTTAATTGTGCCAGTAAACCTAACACTGCAACGGTTTGGGTTTCTCCTAGTTTCTTTGCAGGTGTAAAGCATCAAACAATTTATAGAGTTGAGGCTCTCACCATTTTGTGTGTCATCATTAGCCTCTGTCTATCTGTTTGCCTCTGCTACCCCCCGCCCTCCCTTTTTTGTGTGTCTCTCCCTCCCTTCTCTCTCGATATTTAACCACTGTTTGTTTTTCTTCTTGTACTTTGACCTTATATACAACAACTGTCAAGTTGATCTCGAATTAAAAAACAAACATAAAAACCATCGATCAAACTTTTGCTACTAATTTGTTTGAGCTGTACTTAAAAAAAAAATTTAGACATGATATGTAGACTTTGTCACATTCAGGTTTGTTTACAGGAACTAGTTAGTGGCTAACCTTTCCATTTCACACGATCTGTCATTATGTCCCCACCAGCAGCATCTCGAGCTCTGTTTTCCACAACCTAACAACCGCATGCCCAATTGATGGCCTCGTTTAGAGGTGTGGCTAGCTGCAAGCTGTTTCGTGTAAACACCATAACCTTATAATAAAATGAGAAACCTGACCATGAAATGTATGCAATTTGTTTAAAAACATTTTGATTTAGCAAAAGCACCCCCCCCCTTTTAACAGCCCACGATTTCGTGGTCTTCTTACATTATTTATCTTAATATGCGTGAGAAGAAAGCATGCATTATTTTCACTCTTTAAAATACAAGTGTTCATTGAGTTTCCTTTGAGAATGACGTTTGTTTAAAATGAAGAAAATCGAGAGAGCTCAGTCGACAGAGCACCTGTTTTCTAACCAAGAGGTCTCAAGTAAAAACCACGATCGGGGCACTTCGGTGACTGTGTGAAGTGGCCAACTGAGAGGATTCCTGTGGTATTACGATTTAACGTATGAAACCTCAGGTTGACTCTTGATTAGGAACGTTCTTTCTGTGAACATTTCACACTATATACTATCTTTTGAGCTATATTAACCAAAAGATAGCGTCGGTTTCTCCAGCCAGAAATTCAGCAAGTAGATCAGCAACAGAGCGTTTTCCCTTTTACTAGATTTAGTGAAAATAATGCAATGCAAAGGCAAACGGCGAGGTGTAAGCTAAGTGACTATTCTAATATGGTCAAATGATATTTTTGGCCCTTTGTTGCTTTTTTGTTGACTCAATTGTAACAGTTGGACTTTGATGAGAGGTAGATCGATTATCCGCCTTTCTGTTACAACTTTAAGCTTTTATAGTTTCTTTAGAAATTACAGAAACGCGAACACCATAAATATCTATACGAAAAATCTGTTCCTTTCACGTATAATCAATAAATACCCCAGTTCTGAATATGGACTCAGCTACATACACGTATGAAACCTCAGGTTGACTCTTGATTAGGAACGTTCTAAAACCTCGCATTGATCTACCTTGAGGAGTTTATTGTTCACATGCAAACGTCATCTACTTTTGTGTCTGGCTTTCCTCCCTATCTCTCTATCATCTTTCTTTGTTTGTCATCTACCTTCTCTCTATCTCTCTGTTTCCGCCTGTCTCTGTCTGCTGCCTGCCTGTTTGTCTGTCTGTCTCTCTCCCCCGCCTCCGATTAATACAGCGGACAATTGGGGTCAAGCATAAAAAGAAATGTCTCGAGAGATGCTGGACTAGAAGATAATGGGAGCAATTATTCCTGAGCAGAATTCCACGACACTTCGATACAACAGTGTGGCGCTGCCAACTCATGCAGAAGCCCCAGCCTGCCAGCCCTGCCCCTGAGATTGGCACATGATGCTAATCACAACAACACGGTAGACATCCAGTTTTGAGTCTTAGAGATCGATATGGAACGTACAGGAAATGACTGTCTAGAGCAGGCGATATCGTTACCTTTGGTATTGAACATTAGATGTCTTGTGATAGCGGGAGACCACAGCGAAAACAAAGACTATAATGCTAGTAGATATGCACCGGCGTCCAATCATAGCTCTATCCTAGACTTACGGAGCCAACAAACGATTGAACAAAATCCCATGGCCTGGTTATCTCAATCCGTTACTGTCGTGTGGTAAAGCATCGTGCGGTTTTAAATAATTATAGTTGTACATGTATACGATTCTTGACGTAACTTCCGAGATGTAAAACTGTGTATGAATGTATAGCCGTTTCCGCTAAGTTTTCCAAAGAAGCATGTACGGAGACTGCTTGATCAGTACACTGCAGAATCGAACACCAGAGCACCTGTTCGTCGATCCAGAGCGCTACAGCTGTGGCGTTCCAACCCGCGGAAAATTTTAAAATAGTAAAACTTCAAATTTTCCAATAAAGTACCGGTTTTAAATTTATCAGCAATTATACTCCTTATGTTGTCTTGTGCCATACAAGAATATTAACGCTTGTGTCAAGGGATAAATAATTATGGTCGCCCGGAGAACCCGGTTGCAAATTGTGTAGTGCCTTCCTCAGGCAGTGCTCGCTGTTATATTGCCAGAGAACAAAAAATCGAGCATTATCCTATTTTTCGCCTCCAAAATTTTTCTTTTTTTTATACGATCTTTATTTAGGAGAAACCAACAGGGCGCCAAATGATTTTTTGAAGCTCGAGCTCCTGCTCGTCCATTCAGAGCGCTAATCGACTAAGCTATATTGCTCCCCATTCTGAATGTCAACGGATCATTAGTTTGGCCTTGCATCTTTATCCTAGTCAATCTCTATGGAGATTAGTGTTTGGTGTGCAAATTCTTTAGAAGAATAACGGTGAGTTATACTTTGGTGCTAATCAGTCATAGAAATACATCATATCGATTCTATCAATTGATGAATCTGATTAATATACCATGCGATTGATGAATCACCATAATTAACTTAGGATAAATGTATGTACATAACTCGATTGATGAATCACTGTCAACTACTCATATATGAATCGGTCGTTACATCACTATCAGCGAGTAAAAAATATCAATCAATCGATATATCACTATAAATTCATCGACATAGCAACCAGTTAAGGGCCAAGCTTATCAACATTTTCAATGATTTAACCAAACAATATTCTCATACTAATTTATGTATAATTATCACCAGACTCTGGGTTGAAGCCATCGACAACGTGTTTCCGAAATTTATAGTGCCCATAAGAAGCATCGCATCCATTTTTCCCCCTCTCTGTCTCTGCCCATCTATCTGTCTCTCTGTATTCACCCCCGCCCAATCTCTCTCTTTCTCCCTCCCTCCCCCTCCCTCTTTCTATCTTTCTTTCTTGGGATAACTCGACCGAGATATAACCACGACCTTAGCAGCTGTCGCTGTTTGTGTCACCTCCTAAAGACACAAATCTTAAAGACGCGCCAGTAGCGAAAATCTGAGCCAGCGCCACGGGCAAAATCTACGCAGCCTATGTCTGTGTATGAGACAGGGGAAAGTTGGAGCCTGATGTGTCTTAATTAAAATATACAACATGGGGTTGGTTTCAAACTTTTAGGAAAGGGTTGGTTGTCATTTTAGTTGTGAAAGTAAGGCTTCATCGTTGAGGGTAACATAATCGATAAGTTTAATATAAAATTACGACAAAAGTTGTATTGGTTTTAGTGGGCATGAGCAACTCGGTCGGTAGTTTTTTCTACTGATGGACAGGATCTCTTAGTTTTGACTTCATGTTGAGGCGGATAAAACTTATCATTGTCATTTAACGGGTCTTCGTACTTTCTCTAAGGACCCGCAACGGGCATCAACTGAGATTCGAACCTGGGGCCTTTCATTTCTCAGTCTATCGCACCACTCGCCGTGGCGCTCGCAGCTGCGCAGCACATTTCATATTAAGTTTAATTGTTCTATGCTTTGGTTTTGCCATCTCTGAGAGGTAACAGATAGTAATCGAGGGACAGTAAAATTCTACACTTTGCATATTTCAGTGCTTTGAACTGTCACGTTTGTTTTTTTGTTTATTTTTTGTATTGTTTTGTTATTTTGTATATTCTCACTTAATAAACAAAGACGTTAAACGGTTTCTGCCGTTTTCAGTATTGTATGTCTGAAATTTTTGTAAATAAAAACAAATGTTACAGTTTAGAATGTCGTTTTTTAATTGTTGTTGTTGTTGTTGTTGTTGTTGTTGTTGTTGTTATTTTTTATATTCTCACATAATAAAGACTTTAAACGGTTTCTGCCGTTTTCAGTATTGTATGTCTGAAATTTTTGTAAATAAAAACAAATGTTACAGTTTAGAATGTCGTTCGAGAAACAGGTGCCCAAACTAGGGATGGAGAAACAATTGCTATCTTTTTTTTCGAGCTATTACACCTAATTTTAAGAACCAAATTTAGCTTTAGAGACCGGGTCAGTATATACTTTTAAGTCCATAATTTAGACCACCGTCAAATCCTGATATAGAATTAAGGTTTCTTACGCCCAGAACCTAATAGATGTGTAGTTTAAAATCATTTCATTACTGACAGTTTAATAAGTGTATTGCTAAGACCTCTTACGCCTACTTGTAAAGTATAACTATGGTATAATTTGATAGTTAAGAAACATAAGCTTTTGCTTTAATATACCGATTTTTGTTTTAGACTCCGTTTAATTTCAATATCTTATTTCACAGTTTTTCCCCCTTCTTTTCTGTCTACAGTTACCTCAGATATGGGCCAGTTGATGAGGCAAGTAGAATACAGCAATCAGGGAAGCAGCCCCCCTACCCCCACCCCAACACGCTCTCCTCTTTTTTTCTTTCTCTCTCTGTCTCTCTGTCTCTCTCTCTCTCTCTCTCTCTCTCTCTCTCTGTCTCTCTCTCTCTCTCTCTCTCTCTCTCTCCTCTCCCTCCCCCTCTTCCCGACATGTAACGGTAACTAGCGATCCAATCTCTTTACACCTTCCTCCCGCCCCCTAGAACTGACACATGCAAACTAAACTACCTGTAGTTCACACATTCACTCACTCAGCCCACCCGATGTGATGCTGCGAACTATGAGGTTATTTGCCAGGTGCAGGAGAGAAGCAGTTAGCCAACTGCTTTAGCAGCAGATCTCCCAGTGATATCTGCAGGAGCTGAAGCTATGCGCTCCTAGTTATAACACTGCTCACCACCGCTGCAACTGCTGGTACAGTGTGCATGTACCACGGCTGGAGCAGTTACTGATAATTATCGCGAGCATTTTATTTCAACCGTCTCACGTGCAATTCTAACCCTGTATCTCTAGAGCATGTACTGTACTATCTATTTTCCGGTTTGCTCGTATTACTGAGTCCATGACTGTGTTCCGCGCATCTCGAAACGTCCCCGAAAGTAAGCCCGAGGCGTAAGGGTGTAATTGGAAGATTGGCTTTGTAGTTAGTGTCCGACATACTGCCACACTAGTGTCTGAGATTTGCATAGTTAAGCAGCAGCTACTAAGCCTATCTACTGCGCAAAATAGCGTTTGGCACAACTACCGCGTATGCTTCATACTAGTGAAACGTGGCTGGTGTGATTCCTGAAGTTAGGGAGCCCTGAATTAGAGCTAAGGGGTCACTTAAAAAGTAACATTTCGTTGAAAAGAGGAGTCTTCAATCTTCCATGTTCCCAAGGTGGATCATATCGACAAGTTTCCAGACTAAGACCTACCTCACAAGGGCAGAAAAGAAGGAGGAAAGGGGGGGAAGGGGTAACTGCCATTTTGGACATCCTACTGAGCGTTCTGGCCCCCTGGATGTCATCTAGATGTACCATTGCCATTTTTATATTTTAATAAAATAGGCAGCCAAGTGCAGCTGGTTTCAGACTGAGCATTTTCCGATAACCAAGCGTCTTCAAATAAATACCTTTGCCTGTGAGTGACGGGTCAGAAGCAGCCGCAAAACAAAATCAGCCTAACACGCCTCCCGCAAAGTTAGAAAGATAGCAATCATATGCATTGATGTGTAGGAAAAGTAGATGCGTTAATTCAGAATCGTCAAATTTTGCTTCGAATTGCTTCACCATTGCGTGAATGTATTATACGACATTACAAACATATTCGCAGAGTCACAAAGCAAATTTTTATCAGATCATACTTGAAATAAAATCATGTGGAGAGAACAGGTCCTCCGTCAAACTTTCCCTCCAGGATTAGAGAGCCAGTGTTGTGGAGAGGAATGCCAGAGGCAGCCAGACAGGCTGAGGGACTCCACCAATCAGCGCTTTGGTTCCACACACACCCCTTATTTTTCTGGTCCGGTGTCATCCACACTTGCTCTCATCATTGCGTGGATGTCTCCAAGAAGAGAAAAAAATATCGATGCTGCCTGAGGTGATGAGCCCCGTCTCTGCAAGACTCTCCCCCAATATGCTGCAGAAAACTGCCCGAACGCTTAATTTTGCCTGGCCTTGCTCTGTGTCCTGTCGTCCTCACGCTAATCTGGAGATTGTGTTAATCCTCTGAGGGATATAACGACAAGATATTGATTTCTACTAGTGTAATGCATTAACTGTCTTAGGACATCATGGGCACAACATAGCCGTAACTGTGCTGACGTGCCGTAAAACAAACTCACTCACTTTAGGATCGTATTTCGCCATATCGTCTCTTAAACTAGTTTAATAGGCACGTTTTGTGTGAACAGTTATTACTACTTAGAATCTATTTTATTTACTATATCTTTTCTGTTTTTATAGCTATCCCTAAACTTAAAACGTTGCGCCGTGGGGAGCAGAAGTTTGAAAGTGAGGGTAGGATGTTGTGGCTTAGCATTGTGCAATGGGATTAAAAGGAGTAGGTGGAAGGGCAGCAGAAACAGGAGAATGGCGGGGGTGATGTCACATTAATGAGATGGGTTTATTGAGAGGAAAAGGGGGGGGGGGGGGGAACTTCATTTTCTCCAGTTGAGTTTCGAGGCTTGTCCTGTCCACCGGACCCACTGACTGATGGAGTAATGATGACACGCTTCCTACCCGCAACCCGCACGGCCTTCACTTGCATTCTACTTACAGGTTGGCCTCGGCTGCAACCGCCAGCGCCCGCCCCCATGCCAGGTTTTCGGGCCAAGTTTCTGAATCCAATATATCATATGGCTGTATTAGCTTAATAGTAGTTTCTCCAAGAATAGTACAGCATGGCGAGAAATAAGCCAGTGTCAAGTTAATAGCAGCCGTGTTCCTGTGTGCGCGTTAAAATGTTATTTAGAAGAGGGAGGGAAGCAGCTGATTTTTGTGAGGAGATCGATAGGAACCTGGGGAGCTGTACTATCATCATCGTCGTGGAAAGCACACGTATCCTGTCAGGGAGGAAATGGCTGATCAATTATGTAAGTGGCAAGAAGAGGCGCTTGTTTCCACACGCTCACTTCCTAACGGTTCTTCAGAGTTCTTTTTTTTTTTTGAAAGGGATAGCGGTGATGAGGATGGGTAAAATTAGAGGGGGGGGGGGGAGGGGGGAGGAGAAGTTTGATGGGGTTAGGGGAGAAGGGGCGGACACAGAACTTCAATTTACCGATCTTTCATGTATTTATTCATGTAACCGTGTTTTTTTTTTTCTTTTTTTTTCTCCTTTCCAATTTCTTTTTGGGGAAAAGATAAGATATAAGGATCAATATAATTCGTAGGGATGCATTTTTCTGTACCCGAAATGACTTGGAGTATGTACCGTCTGGTAATCAGCAAACACTTTTTTTATATTAGGACTGACAAGAAAGGAAAGAAAACTCAAATAATCAACCGGTTTATCTATATTAATTAATTAATTTTACGCCCTCTAGGTTTTCAGGAGGACCACATCTCCTGTTGGTCCTAATTAATTAAAGCCATTTTTCCGACCAGCTTCTTGTTTTTTTTATTTTTGTTAATTTGATATTTTATCATCATCATCATCATCATCATCATCATCATCATCATCATCATCATCATCATCATCATCATCATCATCATCATCATCATCATCATTTTAAATAAAGAAAGTAATTATACTAAAGAATGAAATGTACACACACCCCTTCCTTAGCTATACAACACTAATGTTTAGCTTTTTGTTACTTGTACACAATCGTCTTCCTCTTCGACACAACACTAATGTTTAATTTTCCCCGCTCTCTATTCCTCTGTAGGTAAAACCTGGCCATGAAATTATCACCCAGGGAGATGACGGGGACAACTTCTACGTCATCGATAGGTGAGTACACACTGACGTGATCTTTGATTAAGCTGCTCCTACATGTTTCTCTTCCTGTTTATCTGGCTTCGGCCAGTCTTGAAAATTGAACAGAGTAGTGGATAAGAGAACTCGGAGGATCAAAATCGTGCTCCATATGGAGAAAAAGAACTACCTAATTATAGATTAGGGGGCACACACATTTTTAACATTTCATCTTAGTTTTGCATCACAACTTAGGCGACGAAAAATACAACAGATAGAGGGCCACTTTTGTGGTTGCAAGGTACTATATCTCTATCCCTCTCCAATCCTGTACTATTTCTCATCCTGAGGATTCCTGAGGATTCCTCACTTCCGACCGTTTACTATGCCACATTCTCGTCTAGAATTTCCGAGCAGCCGTATACGAAGATAGAGTGATTGTGGGATCAACTGAGGTTTCATCCTCTAAACTACTCTCTAATCTAGAGCTATACCGACAGAGTTTTAATTATGGCGGCCCAGACTCATTGGATCCTCCTATCTACGGAGTTCTTTGGTCAAGGGATAGAGCTGCTGATCCATACTACGATAGAACCTAAACCTTGTTCTGCTGCTGCCGCCGGTACTGTGGAATGTTGCTGCCACACAAAGGCAAAACAGGGAATATAATATACTAGAAAGTTTTGTCTTAACCAGTTTTATTGCATACTGACACCAATCTAACCTTGGTTGAGATACGAATCCTGGACACCTTATTAGCATGCCCGTGCTTTACACACTGACTGGGCGACTACCTCGCCTCACACTTCGAATTCTGAACTCAAGAAAAACAGAGGAGACTGAGCTCAGCGGCTAGTCGGTGTGTGTAGGGTTGGTTGGTTAACTACAGACCAACAGACAAGCCAGACCACCCTGTCGTATTTGCTTGGTGAAGTGCGGTGTACTTGACACTCGGCGCACGTACGGCTCCGCCAGACGTCTTCCGCCTAGATGCCTGGGTGGTCGTTGTTTAAGGATACTGGAGACTAGATACAAAAACAAAAATAAATAAATAAATAAAACAAAACAAAAAACTCAAAAAACACAAAAAAACAACAACAAACAAAACAAACAAAAGAAAACCAAAACAACCACCACCAAATAAGGAAACACCAGAAAAAAAAACAACTGTCTCTCTTCTTCCCCCTTCATCCCTCCGTCTCCGCGCTCCTTCATAATGTGTTTTGCTATCTCCAACTAATGCCCACTCATCATCGCCAGGCTCTTACCAGCTTGCTTTGAAGAAGACTAAGAGGTCTTTAGTTTAGCCCTTTGCGGATGAGGTACACAATAGTACCTACACACAACAGTCTTTGAGGGTTTACACTGAGGTCGATGATTTTATGAACAGAGCAGTCATTTCAGTTATTGTAAAAAGTACCTTTAATTTTTTTCTATTTGAACGTTTTACCGTACATTATGTGTGTATCCGTCTGCCTATGATAGTATAATTATGCTACTGATTATCTGACTCTTAGCTAAAATATTCCCCTTTCTCTGTCTCTTTCCTGCCTCTCTGTCTCTATCTCTCTCTATCTCGTTCACATCTCCTGTTTGTCTCCATCTCTCTTTCTTTCTCTCTGTCTCTGTCTCTCACTTTCTGTCCCTCTCTATCTCTCTCTATATCTCTCTCTCTCTCTCTCTCTCTCTCTCTCTCTCTGTCCCTCTCTCCTATCACAAGCATACTCTTCTACACTGACATCTCCAGATACTCTACTCTGAGTGACTCTTTCTCATGCACATGTGTCTCTCAGGACATGTTGGGCAAACGTTGGGATATCCTTGTTGGAACCCTCATCCTTTCCTCCCTCCCTTCATGCACATTATTTGTATCCACATTCTTCCCGGACAGAAGCCTCATTTTCCGGCTGGGTAGCGTCGCTTCCAGCTCTACTGAGGCGGCAGCTCGGCCGCCAAATGAAAGATTAGGCGGCTCCTTCAGACTTCCACTAGATTTTGATCCTCCTTGGCTTTTTGTTTGTTCGGTCGTTTTGCTTTTCATTTTGAACTTGATAGCTCTCCAGGTCCATCACATGTGTGTTCGGTTACTTGCCTTCTGATCGTTTTTTTTATTTTTGTTTTGTTTTGTTTTGGTCCTTTAATGCTGTCAACCTCATTTCATCAGTCTGTCTGGTCTATTAAAAGATATTGTTCTTATTGTTAACGAATGATACTGTTTTTTTCGTGTATGCCGTGTTTCAGTGTTCAATATCGAGTGACTTGAAGTTTATCTCCCCTCTTTGTCTTTTCATAATGACAACATGTTTTTGCTCTCACAAGCAATTTACACCGACTTATGTACTTTCCTCCTTACTCCTTTTTTGATGCAGCCAGGCAATTTTATCCGAGATATATACTTCTTTTAAGGAAAAAAACAAACAGACAAGAAACAAATCAACAACCAAACTTTTTCTTACAGATCTGAGCACTTGGCACAAGATAGCTTTGGCTGTCGCGCCTCAACCAAGCAGACTAGGTGATTGATGATGATAATGCAAGTACTGCCCACACTTCGTATTACCCGCGCATTACTCACACGAGATCCCCTCGACCAGTCCGATCCGATCCACCCTTACTGACCTACTCACAGCAAAACAGCTCATTAGCCTAGTCTTGTGGCCCGGTGCTTACTGAGGACCGATGCTCTTCTCTTTGCTTGATTTGGAGGGTTTTTTCTTGTTATAGTTTTGGGTGTATTGAGTATTGGGCAAAGTAAGTTGCAGTAGAGAAGGAACGGCAAATAATAGGTATAGAACTGGCAGATATGACAAAAACGTAATGATAAGACAATTAACTGGGTGGTGCCAAACAAAACATTTGGATGCTTTAAGGAAGCTGCGGGTTCTGACCTCGTCCATATCATTGGGATCTTCTTTCCGCACCCCCCCCCCCTTCTCTTTCTCTCTCTCTCTCTCTATCTCTCTCTCTCTCTCTCTCTCTCTCTCTCTCTCTCTCGATGGAGGGAGGAAATCTCTCATCAAGCGTGACGTTTCCAAGGTCCCAAAGGAGGATCCACCAAAAACTCTTTGGCCCAATCAGTAGGAAACAAGGCGGCCTGATTAAGAAACCGAACCAGGAGCCTCTAATTAGAAACCGCATCGTTCTAGTACTGTCCCTTTGCACCATTTGGTCTTGAACTTATATTTGCTACTGCCCCTCACGATTTGGGCACCTACGACGGTATCATCATCATCATCATCATCATCATCATCATCATCATCATCATCATCATCATCATCATTGTGAGATCATCTCTATTTGCTCAGCCCTCGCTGCTCTTGTCCCAGGATAGGCTAGAGAGTTGTTTACTGAAGTTTCCCGTCTTCCTGGGCTAGTTTATCCAACGCCGTAATTATTGTTGGCTCTCTTGTCCTTTTTTTTAAAAAAGCACCCGCCATTATTTCCTCTTCATGTTTTCAATGAGTTTAAATGAGCGCAAAACACTATTATTTGCGCAGACAAAGCCAACTTGGGGATCATCTGATTAGTTACCATGCATGTAATTATGTTGTAAATGTCCGTATGTAACTGAGAGTAGTAAAACACATGAAACTTGCTTAAATCAAGGTCTCATCTTTACAATTGATCAAGTTTTTACATTGTTCGCTTAGATCTTGGCAAAACTGGAACTCGTTTCTTTATGCCTGTTTTCTTTTTAGAGATCTTATTATTCTTTTTAAATAGGGTTTGTATAATGTCTTTTTTCTTCTTGTGGAAATCGTTTACGGGGTCACTTCTTTAGTATCTCCGACTTTCTAACACGAAATTGTAAAACACTAATGTTTGGTCTAATGGTTGATGGCACTGTGTTTTACGAAGCAACAATGGAGCTTTAAATGTTTAATGCTAAGGGTCCCCATCCAGTACTCGTCCCTAGCGCTTCCATTTAAGCTGTGGGAGTGAGCAAGTGAGCGAGTGAGGGCTGTAAGTGTGTAACACGAGAGATAGGCATGTGTATATACAGAGAGATAGAGAGAGAGAGAGAGAGAGAGAGAGAGAGAGAGAGAGAGAGAGAGAGAGAGAGAGAGAGAGAGAGAGAGAGAGAGAGAGAGAGAGAGAGAGAGAGAGAGAGAGAGAGAGAGAGAGAGAGAGAGAGCGAAATAGAAAGAGAGAAAGAAAGACACATAGAGATAGATAAATAGACAGAGACAGAGATGATAGAGCCACAGAATCAAATACAAGGGTTATGCAGGCACTCATTTTTCTGTTTCTCGTACATGAACTTTGCCTAAACTTCTTAAATAGATGTCTTGTGAATCTAAACTTTGGACACGAAACCGCTCAGTTGTTAGTTCTCTTGACCGACGACCAGGAGTTCCGAAGTTCGAATTAAAAATTTTTTTTTTATTACCAAGGGACGTAAAACTGTTCAAAGATTACATTTCGCCCAAGCTGATCTCAACACTGTCTGTCCCATGTTTTCACTTCTGACACCTACTGGAATTTTCAGTCCATTTTGTTTCTTACCCAGGCCCAGATAATGAATTGAAAAGCAAAAACAAAACAAACCAAAACACACAACAGAAACTTTACTCCTAGATTATTTTTTTTTTTTTCTTTGTGCACCAATGAGGCTTCCGGAAGAAAGCCTCAGACGAAACCAACTGAAATTTGAACCTCGGGATCTCTTACTCATTTGTTCCGAGCACCACCGACTGACGTTTTGGCGCCCTACTCGGCCCCAAACCACGCGCTTCTCCTGCCATTAGACGGTTCTAATCCGGTGGGCCGATGGAGGCCCAGAGATGCCGGGAAAAGCTTGGATGGCGCGAGAGAACAGCCGCGGGGCCCACCCTGGAGAGCATGATGGTGTTGGCGTCATTATGTCCGCATCTCGTCCCATGACAGGACAGATCGATAGAGCCAGTGCTTGGCCGGGTGCCCGTGCAGACAACAGACCTCCGGTAGACTACAGGCCCAGTTGTTAGGAGCGTGCGATTGTCTTCCGCTGATGGAAGGAGGAGCGCTAAGATAGACTGATGACCATATGGGGGCGGCCACATTCACGCCCATTAGCGAGATGATGTTCTGGGGGCAATCAGCAGCACCCCGGGCTAGTAATGAATGTGCTGTTCTGTACCATTACCACTGCTACTGCTACTTCTACCACCTCTTTCCTCTGAAAGATCTACGCCTTGTGTCATAGTTTCATATCGCGTTAACAAAAAACAAAACAAAAAATAAAACTAAATCAAAACACCCCCCCCCCGGAAAAACAACAGCAACACAACAACAAACCCCAAAACAACAACAACAACAACAACAACAACAACAACAACAACAAAATAAAGCCATGAACAACTAAACAAACGAACAATAACAACAACAAAACAACACATCCAACAGTAGAAATAAACAAAGAAAATTACTTAAGTGATCTTTTATTGTGGAAACAGCACAAAGGGAAATACGTTTTTGCGAACCGATGACATGTTGCCTATTCCGTTCCATAATTCTCTCCACACATGCAGCGCCTGTCAGAACCACACTCTGAGGGTCGATGGCTGTGCAAGTAAGACCATGTTTATACCATTAGATTAGAATGGTGATACAGTTAAAAACAACGAATCAACATCCCTACATCTGTACTGTAGAGTAAGTTTTTTCTTAAAATATTCAGTTCAATGTGTTCATTCCAAACTTGCTGCCAGATTTGCAAAATCGAAACAGCTTTCATCTGTACTTCACTCCATATTATATCAGTTGTATTAACTTTCTTCAATCCGCAACCGCGGTCGCCTAAAGGGCAACGAAAACTTTTTAACTTAATTAACTGGCCACCACGCTCTCATCGTCTCCACTTGTTCTGTCACATCAAATACAAAGTACCAGCACCACGTCATCCTTTTCAAGATTTATTAGATAAAACTAGTCCCTGGTGTACTGAACTTAATTAGATTGATCGTCGACTAGGTTTGCACTGACTAACTAGATTTATTTATCGCGCTAAAATATGTTTTTGCATCTTTTAAAACTGGCAACTATGCTCATCTACATTTTATTCGCAACACGCCAGCATTCTCATCTACATAGACCACAATGGCTGTGACTAAAAAGCGCCAAGAAATTGCAAAGGAACCAAGCGAACCTGATCCATCATATTCTACTTTGCATCAAATACCGAGACTACAACAAAGTTATCCTATTCTACAGCCGCTACAACGACAACGACACGAAACAAATTAAACGCTAGGCCCGTCTCCTAAGCTCTATGTCACAACAAATACCACCACCACCACCACCACCATCATCATCAT
Organism: Elysia chlorotica; assembly: GCA_003991915.1. NCBI lineage: Eukaryota > Metazoa > Mollusca > Gastropoda > Plakobranchidae > Elysia > Elysia chlorotica. The sequence goes on along the minus strand of RQTK01000111.1, from coordinate 412,141 downwards.
CATCATCATCATCATCATCATCATCATCATCATCATCATCATCATCATCATCGACACGAATGACAGAGACGATAACAGAACTGACCACCACCACCACGCGTGTAGGTCAGCACTCGTTCAATCTCGTGTCCCCTCAGTTTAGCAGCAATTGCTTTATGGATTACCTTATTACTGTATTTTATACACCTTGGCGGTCAGGCCCAATTAGCGGCTTGATAGGTTCGGAAGAATCAGCGCGGAAACGAATTTCCCAGAATGATTAGGCTTGCCATTCCCAGGTCTACGACCCTTGATCGTGCGGGTCGCGTAAGGATGTCAGACCAACGACCTTTCGATTTTTCCAACGATGCCAAAAAACAACAACAACAACAACATATAGGATAGTAAGTACGATGGTACAATAAATTAAAACCCTCTTCTAAGGATACTTTTTAGTATTTAAAATACATGTGCCCTTAGTACTGCTTGTTAGTTTATATCACCGCTGTACTTACGGCCCCCTACTGATATATATGAGCCAAACACAATGTACTACGATGGGTCGGTGTACTACAATGTTGAGTAATTTCACAGAACATCTTCATATAAATTGGGAGTTTGCCAAATGCATAATGTAGTGTTTCTCATACATCCTTACTAATGGACTAAATACGTGCGTGTTATTTGAACGTTGTTTAGAACGATGCGTGCGCTGGCAAGGCGTAGCGGAGAAGTCATACCGGGAGTTCGGTTCAGTAAACCAGAGTCTGACAAGCAAGTCAAGAGTGAATGATGTACCTTGGCCCGACCCACGCGAAGTAGAGTAGTCGATGTTGCAAGTCTCCTCCTCTCTCTTTCTCACTCTCTCTCTCTCACTCACTCCCTATCTCCCTCTCTCTTTCTCTCTATACCCCTCTCTCACTTACTCACTCTTTCCCTCTCTCTTTTTCTCTATACCCCCCCCTCCCCTTGTCCACCCGCTCCCCCCACCCACACACCCTCCCCTTGTCCACCCGCTCTAACACTACCAAATCGCATCCCCTATCTCTTTTTATTCAGTTGCGTGTCTGGCCTTCGTTAGTTTTGGGACCCGTCCACAATATATCCTTGCTGCTGACGTTGGTGTTTAAGAAACAAACTCACCTCCCTGTTGTTGATCATGCTATCTATCTATCTATCTATCTATCTATCTATCTATCTATCTATCTATCTATCTATCTATCTATCTATCTATCTATCTATCTATCTATCTATCTATCTATCTATCTATCTATCTATCTATCTATCTATCTATCTATCTATCTATCTATCTATCTATCTATCTACCTACTCACCTACCTACCTATATATCTACATTTTTGCCAAGATATTTGTCTCTCACACGCAGTTTTTTGTATGAAGTTGCTTCCCCCCAACACAACACAATTTGGCTTTCTTGAGCAATAACGACTAACGGGTAAGAATCTTGTGATTTCTGTGCCATCTCCATCCTAACCAGTGTAACCAGCTTTTCAAAGGGTTTGGGAAGAGCACTTATAGGGCTACCCGAGGGGCTTCAGGTCGGCCGAGGGTACCGCTGATTGTCGTGTCCGACTCCATTATTAGCTGTCCCCAGGCCAACTCTGGGGGAACCTAGAGGAAAATCTCGGCTCAAGCCTCCCCAAAACGCCTCAAGTGAAGAGGGAAAAAGAGCTCTCTGTTGGCCAAACACGCACGACTTCGCTTAGTCCGCACGGGTTTGCGCAAGAACTGATGTGGCGTGTGTTTGGACGCGAAAGGGTGAGTGAGGGTTGGGTTGGAAGGGTGAAAAGAGGGGATGGAGATAAATATGCACAGATTAGATGAGGGTAACATTCGGGAATTGGAATAAGGATGAACATAAAGCGAAAAACATATTCAGGAACAAGTGGAAGACAGTCGGATAGACAAATTGTCGTTTAGAGGGGGGAAACAAATAGTAGTAGAAAAAATTAAATACAAGTATAAGGATGGATGGACCCTATAGTTGGCATCTCTAATGATCTGAGAGAAATCATGTGAAAAACACATTTCACGACTGACTCTCTCTCTCTCTCTCTCTCTCTCTCTCTCTCTCTCTCTCTCTCATCTTCCTTAATGAGTGAGGTCGGGATTTACTTATATTATAACGTTCAATTGTGATTGCTTTCTCTCGAGACGATCAGAACTGCACCAGACCTCAGTAAGAGAGAGACTGAAGGAAAAAACTTTCCGGTGCCCTCTTTTATCTTTGTTATAAGGCTGTGTAGTTTCCTATAGTTAAGCTGCACATAAGCTTCATTACTTACTTTTAGGAGTATAGTTGTGTTGACATCAGCACCACCAACATCGATGCATCATCATTGATGCACCATCATCGCTATGATTGGGAGTAGAGGACTGGCTGAGACAGCAGTCTCTGTGTGGAAGCAAATACTGTAAGACATTAGTCTTAGAACTCGTCACCGTATATACTCATCCTAACACCTGGATGAAGTTAAAACCAGGAAAGAGCATATCTCCCTCAAATAAATGTACATCGATCAAACCGATACACATAACAATTTATGGTGGCAACAGCCGTCCAGTTTGCTATATATTGCCAGAAATTGGTCTTCGCCCGTCTCTATCTCTGTGTCCAGCCATTGGACACCAGAGAACTCTTGACCAGTCCGGTTGGCCATTGATCTTGTTATGCATAGAGAAGTTTGCAGCGGGCAAGGCAATCTAATTGACCGACCAGAGCAGAGAAGTGAGTGACCGGGTGAGGGAAGCCAGAAAACCCTGATAGGCAATCGCATTGAACTGGTCTTGTCCGTCAAATTAAGCTTCATTACCGCCGAAGCCGGTGCTGTTTTCGAGACAGGGGAGTGAGCACTTGTGTTCTGGACCCTAGAGACGTACCACGCGGTATGGGACCAACCGTTCTGCTGTTTGCAAAGTACGGGAATGGTGTCTTTCACGGTAGCCTAGCCCACACGCTTGTCCCTTGCTTGTAATTGACGAAAGCAACGATTGACAAAGGAAAGAATGGAAGCAAGGTTGAGAACAAACCCGACTACCAGTAACCACGTAAATGAAGGAAGACCGACATAATGTAAGTGTTAAAAAATAACGCCGCACGGACGAGTCCGCCGGAGTGTTGAGGACGCTATTCTGTTACATGTATTCATTGACAACATGGTTATACAAGCATTTGGATATACCAAGAGCATATTCTAGAACATTGTTCGTTGATTTTTCTAGAGCGTTGAACACGATAAAATCCCATTTGCTTATTAAAAAGCTTCTTGACATTGGTATCAACAAACATCTTATAATATGGATTATGCATTTTTTTTTTTACAAACCGTGTACAGTTTGTAATAATGTCCACCTACCACTAGAACTGAAAGGGGAACAAATAGAGTTCAAAACTATAATTGTATAAGTACTTCGGGTCACAATAAAAGAAAATATACTGGCATCCATACATACAAAATTTAAGTTCGAAACTTCACCAGAGACTGTATTTTGTTGGCTAAACCTTTTTAATGTTGTCCTTTTGTCTGCCAGCTAGGGGTGGCAACCTTAGCGTCTCAGATTCAACCAAAAATAGACCAACTTCTTAATTGTAATTTTAGCACAGTGCGTCTTCTATGATATACACCTTGTCCTTGTATATACGTTGTTTATATGTATATTTGTAGTATTTATATAAATGCTCACAACCACGGCAAAACAATCGCTATTTTTTAATGGACCTATATAGTGTATCTTATCTTATCTTATCTTATGAGGCGCAGATAACCGTGTAGTAATATCTACGGCATATTATTGTGATTTGCACATTTAGTACTCTGAAAGTTAAAAAAAAAACGTTGGGAAAATCAAGTTACATTGGATATTTCACTTCTTTCGATATATTGGTCGTGAACTTCACTCTTTATATAGGTCTGGTATCCGTTAGTCAAAAAACTTTATCAACCAATCGATCGATGAGCCACCATTGAAAGAGTGACATACCAAGGTCCGTGGGTGTGATCCTCTTTGCAACCCCCAACCTAATTCCATGATCCGTATTAAATCATATGGCTGAAGAAAATCAGGGGCCGCGGAAAGTCATAGTTCTACCAGGGAGGTGAAATAGTGAGAGCTTCTCTCGGGGAGAATTTTGCCTATATGGCTTACCGTTAGGATGATTAAGGCGGTTTCTTCCTTGTTTAAACCTGAGTAAAAACTCAGTCTCAACATTACGCAACCGCCTTAATTTCAAGAAAGAAATAAAGTGAGCATGTGACACGCTAGCTCCCCATATCAATAACATTGTGAGCTCTTTTTGTGAGACGTCTCTGGTTATACATTGGTTTGTTAGCAGGAACAGCGCTAATGGAAGGGCATAGCCCTGTGGTTCTCTGTTAGTGTAATTAGCATGTAGGCGGCAGTGGTTCGAACACCTATGGCGCTGGCCTGCAAGGACTTGGTGTGCTAATGTACGGCCACAGGGCGTGGTCTTTATTGTGGTCAATGCCATGATCTCTTTCCACTTATCTCCCTAGACCTCCGACAGTTAGGAGTGGAAAGGAGTTTGTTTAGTTGGATTGTTCGATTTGCATTTGATTGACAAGGCACATCAGACGATTAGGAAGACCCAAGGACAGACAAGGCAACTCAGACAATTAGGAAGGCCCAAGAACATAAGATATCCCCTCTTAGGTGAGAGGTTATAGGTTCAACCTGCTAGCGTTCTTTGCCGTTTTTGTCCCAAGTTGTAGTAGTGCCCTCTTTTCTGTCCTAAAGTCTGATCTTTAAGGTATTTCCAATAACCTTGCTGAAATATAATCACTTTCATGCATATTAGAAATGTGTTTTGATGTAGATTGTCCATATATATTCATATATAAACCAATTGCGCATGCTTTAACGGCAAGAACAAAACAATTGCAAATCCTCCTCCTTATACTACTACTACTACTACTACTACTACTGCTGCTGCTGCTGCTGCTACTACTACTACTGCTACTGTTAGATGTCCCCTAGTGTATTTCCCTTTTTCTCACATAGCTTCCATTGACAGCTTTCGATAAACAAAGCAAACAGCTCTTTGAATATTCAGGTTTTTATAGTTTTTTTTTTTTTTAATTCTTTTTTTGAAATCCAATATTGGCAACTCATTTATGCATTTTTATTTAGTGCATAGAATAATAGGGAAACGTTATTTCATGCGCTAGTTGAGTTTTCCTATTCACAGCTGCAGCAATTTAAATGATATAAAATGCAGTGTGTCCAAAATAGAAATAGAACCAAGCAGTCGGTGTCAAATCTTTGAAGTTTTTGCGTTGCGTCTGCAACTTAAGAACGTTTGGCAAAGGGGTTGTTAATTTTGCCCCCTTCATCGTTTTATTCTGTGTACAAATTTTGCCTTATTCAGCGGTGCAGTTAATTACTTCTGAAATATAATGTTGAAGAAAAAAAAAGCAAGGATTTCAGCCGCTTTCAATTGGTTCCTTATTTTTTGTTTGCTTGTTTTCCCGGAAATAGAATAGAAAAGCCAGACGTATTATATTTTTACAGCCTTTCTAAATAAAGGTTCGTTCTGCGCTCATAAAGTGGTAGAATTTTTTCTCCTGAGGCACGCCAAGGCAAAATCAATTTAAGATTAGATGAGATAAGATAAAGCTGTATTTGTCTACTTGAGGGAAATTCGACTTTGACATGGTATTACACACATGTGATTATAACAAACTGAACATGGTCACACACTAGGGAAAAAAAAATCGAGACACATTTTTGAGCAACAGAAAACATCACATTAATATGATTAATGACTCATAAAATACAAGCACTGTAGGAACGAGGACATAATCAAGTTTAACTAATAGGTATTTAAGCACATGTAGCCTACGTCGATAGGAAAACGGGAACCTTTTAACTTCCCTTTTCTGCATTACACTTATACACCTTCACAACTACAGGGGGAGAACTGGCTCAATTGGTAGAGCGTTGGTGTCCAGATATGCAGTTCCGAGGTTCGAATCCCACGATCGACAGAATTATTTTTCCGATTTCGTCCTCTGTTACTAGGTTGGGTCGGTGTCAGTATAACGTGACTGGCTAAGTCATGGTATCCTTGCCCAGTCTCGTGTGTGGCAGCACATAAAACTGTTAGACGTCAGTTTTGGGGCTCGTCCACAATATAGCCTATATTGTGCTGATGTTTGACGTTAACCCAACTCAACTCTATTCATACACAACTACACGCATAGCTAAAAGCTGGCAAACACACAATTGTTAAAATGCCTTGAGCCTGATCGTACAAATGAATTATTATATCGGTCGGTTCTAGCTTTATGTTGAATAATGCTACCGCTTCATGTAGATAACTTCTGGTTCAGTGGATGGTTGATGTCTTTGGTTACATCTGAACATTTTTTCAACAATGGACTCCCATTAGAGGTGCTAAGTCCAGTTTAATTATATTACCCGCTCTTTTGATCAAATTATATATTTTAGTTCTATCTTTCTCAAGAGCAGATCCTGAGCAACATGTGATGCCAAAACAAATGCTTTATGAGGTTGCACTGTAGAAAAAAAGTCATAATAGTTTTATTAACATTAAACGATTTTAGTCTTCTTTGTTTAACTTTGAATCTATTGTCTAGTCTAGATATTTGTAGCTGTCGACAACTGAAACAGTCCTGTCTTCAATAGAGAGAGGAATCACTCTATCTTACGCAGAGGACACGATTCAGGCTATCGTAGACAAGTAGTCAGGCCGGGGAAACCAAAACAAATTTCTCTGTGGAGTCAAGATCACCAGTTGATTTGAACTTTACACCGCATGCTTTCATTCCAGAACACTTTCGACTAAGCTATCTGGCTCCCCGAGGGAGGAAGGAACTGCTTATGGCATACACATGTCTCTGTATGGATGCACATACAATTATCAAGACCTAAGTTTTGGGTCCCGTCTACCATAAAGCCTAGTTGACGATTATGGAGAATTTCCTTATTTAAAAAAAAAAAATCACAATTACAGCTGGCATTTTTTATTGGAAGTTCTCAACAATGGGAAGAGCAAGTTGGGTAGTTGATCAGTGAGTAGGAGAAATAAAGTGCTCGGAATTAGCGAGGCCCTATCTTTGTGTCCAGCGCGCGGCCAGCAGAAAGGTCCCGGTATCGATTTGTTCTGTTCCAGCCGCTGGCGGGTGGCGATGCTGGGAAGACTGGTCACTGAGTAGAGTGTGGACGAACGTGCGTCAGGCCCCGTATCTAGGGTTCAAACCCAGGTCCATACTTATGGCTTTGTGACGACCACGACGAATACGAAACGATAACAAATGACGCTATCATGCATGTTGTGATCTATATCCCGCTCATTTTTAAATCTTTTGATTTCTGCCTATTGCCATTTATGGTGGTGGTCTTACCTTTTCAACAAAGTTGTCTGTTATTACTTGTAAAGGTAATGCAGAAACTCAATCACGTTGCCTTCTTTGGGGGGTGTTGGGGGGGGGGGGTATTTAAGCAGGTGGTGCACTCACAGATAACCTCATGTGGCACAGACAAGTGAAAGGGAGGGTTGGAATCGAATTAAGCCAAGAGCTTATGGCACATGCAGGAAGGATTTGTGGACAAAGTGAAGTGCCACCATTAATGGCTAAATTAAACGAATTTAAGCTCGGAGAAATTCGAAAGTTGTTTTTTTCCAAGGGAATTTTAACAAATTGAATACGTTTATATACATCTTATCAAAATTCTTTCGCATCTTCTATAAGAAGACGAAAAATGATTGTCAATACACCCACTATGTTTTATATTTTGTTTACAACCAGGCGATACTTAAATTTGGCGGAAAACCATTACTAAAAATATATGGGATCCAATGAATTTTGACTGTCCCAAAGGTTTCCTTTCTTTGTTTCTTTCTTTCGTTTCCATCGCAACATTTTACCTTTTACAAAGACTACCCACAGCTGTTTTGGAGACAACTTCATGAGGTATTTTTCATAAGCTTTGGGTGAGCACTCCCACGACGTGAAAGTGCAGGAAGGCAGGATAGTGCGTGTTAGGATAATTATCCCACATGCATGCTCATCTGTTGATCAAACACATGCATCAAACACATGCATTATAGGCTAAAGATGGCTTTCCAAGGAAAAGCTGAGCTCCGCCGCCTTTTAACGCCCTGAGCCGTTGCAATGTTTTGGCGCTGGCTACCCGCGAAAGCTCACGCGAGCCCAAAAGCATACTTTAAAAGGACTCCGCTCTCTTACTCGGGAAAGGAAAAACAAGCGTAGGCAATTTTTTTTTAGAGGAATGCGAAAAAAAGCAAAAGCAACACACGCAATCAAACAAAAATGACAAAATAACTCTCCTCAACAGAGAACTGACAGATTGCGATCCCACCCCCACCCCACCCCACCAACACACAAGATAGAGATATAAAAACAAATAAAACAAAACAATAAACTGAAAATCTTTAATCTTTTCTGTTGTGGTTTACCTGGCCTTGTGTTTTGTAATTCTGTTTTTTTTTTTTATTGCATGCTTCGCAGCCTCTTTCATCATCATATTTGATGGATACTTGGGGCTGAAAAAGAAAGAAATAACAATCCTTAGGAAAAATGCAAACAGGGCGGCGAATTATCCCAATTTAAAGATAATTTTCCGTTTATAAAGTTTGGCTAGGGTTTAGAAATTGCATTCTTGTTTTTAGGGACAGGAGGAAAGAAAGATAGAAAAAAAAATATCGGAGGTGGCTGGAAAAACATCATAGAAACAAGTTCGGATTCTTAAGAGTGTAATAATGATAACGCAAAGATTATTTTTAGCTTTGTTCTGTTTCATTATTTTGTCGTGTGCCCTTATTAATTTTAACTATTTCTTCAAAATAGGCGACTGCTCTTTTAATTGATTAAAGATGTATGGTTTATTTCGTCATCCGGATTAAAAAAAAAATTTGAGGGGGGGTGTCGGGTTGGGCTGGAAAGAAGAGACTGCATAAGAGTAAGAAGCCGCTGCTTAAGTGATAAATTGCTGGGTTTCAATTCGCGAGGTGTCTCCCGGTTCGATTCACGATCATGGAAAATTAATTTGTCGGTATGTTAGTAATGTTAGTATAATGGGACCAACTGAGATAGGAGTTATCCCCTCACTTTCTCTTAATAGCAGCCTGTACACATGCTGAAAGTTTATCTCAAGGCCCGTCCTCAAATAGCCTAGTTACTGGCGTTGGAAGTTAGGAAACCTACCAACCAACTAACCACCCATTTCGTCATAGCTTATATTTTTATCAACGCATCTTTTTATTCTGTGCAATATATCAGTGGCAAGTGCGACATCTACGTGAACGTCGACTCCGAGAATCACAAATACATCTACATACACCAAAGCGGGCTTCTTTAACGAAACTCATGTGAACTCTCTAATTTATAACGTCACATCTAATACGCTGTTTTTTTTCTTATCTCTTTGTTGTCTTCTGTTTTGTGTTCGCGCATCAGCGGCAAGTACGACATCTACGTGAACGTGGACTCGAAGAACCGCAAGCTGGTCGGCAACTACACCGACGAGGGCTTCTTCGGCGAGCTGGCCCTTATGTACAACATGCCGCGCGCTGCCACCATCGTCGCCGCCTCCGACGGCATCGTCTGGGGATTGGTAAGTCTATTTCCCACCAAGTGGCATTCACTGTCTCTGGTGTAATTAACCAACATATACAATACATTGTATACTTAGTAATCGGTTTTCTCAACTTATCAACTTGGTTACTGATAAGTCTGTCCACCATTCGCAGTTTCTGGTGTTGGCTGTTATCATACCTAGTAATGTGTCGAACCCACCTCGCCAACTCTCTCTCTCTCTCTCTCTCTCTCTCTCTCTCTCTCTCTCTCTCTCTCTCTCTCTCTCTCCACCTCACCCCAAAGGCAAGCTGGCGTTAGTGGTAGGGCCTGGGCGACAATTCGAGATGTCCCAGGTTTGATCCCACGATACTGGTTTAGTTGCTGTCAGAATAATGTGACGGGCTTGGACAGGGGACCTGGTATCCTCATACAAATGCCAAACGTTTTTCTTGGGATCCATCCGCGACATAGCCAAGTTTTCATCTTTGGACGCTAGGAAATTTACCTTAACATAACCACAAAAGTATAAGTTAAGTCCGAATTAATTAGGAAAGTGCGGAGCCCACTTGATACCTCTAACTTGTTTGTGGAGCAGTTCGGTTCATTTTTGGTTTCTTCATCATTCAAATTAGCATGTTTCAACTTGAAGACAAAACACTTTTTTTATCATCTCAATGAAATTGTAAGCTAGACCTATAAGTGTTTGATCTTTATTATGTATTTTTTTGTGTGTGCATATAATACACACACACACACTCACACACCCCACACACATTTTTGTATTGTTTAGATAACCGTGTATCTATCATTCTTTAAAACACAGAAACATAGTTTACTAAGAAAGCAAATAATGCTGAAATGGACAATCAAGTTTATCTTATTCTATTAACTGTTCTTATGTACGTGAGACCTTTGCATTTTCTTCCAGTACACCCTTGGTGCGTTATCTTTCTTCCATGCACGTATAGTCGTGGCCTTTGATCAAATCTGATACGGTTATGCCATGAACTGAATGAAAAAAAAAGCAGCGATGTTGGCTTCGTTCAAAATAGTTACCACTCATTCAGTGCCACCGTCGAATGAAGCACTCGGAAAACTTGAGTAGGGACCATCTCCCCGAGGAAGCGGCGAAAGTTGTCTGTAGAGGATGGGAATTTAGATACAGAAAAAGAAAGAAAAAGAGGAAAACATGAAGAATCGGTTGTTGCTTTGCTCCCTGGGTAGCCCCAGGGAAGTCACCAAATTAATATTTTCCTCCTGGGCGACGCCTCTCTAAGAATTTAGCTAACGTCACCACAGACTGCCATTCTTCTTTTCCTCCTTCTTTTCTTCTTCTTCTTCTTTTTCTTCTTCTTCTTCTTCTTCTTCT
>RQTK01000111.1:392321-396901 GCA_003991915.1 Elysia chlorotica | reverse complement strand
TTGTTGTTGTTGTTGTTGTTGTTGTTGTTGTTGTTGTTGTTGTTGTTGTTGTTTTTGTTGTTGTTGTTGTTGTTGTTGTTGTTGTTGTTGTTGTTGTTGTTGTTGTTGTTGTTGTTGTTGTTGTTGTTGTAATTATTTTTTCATGCTGGTTTTTTTTTCATCTTTTACTCAAAACACCAATAAATCAACCAATCTAACAATCCACCTGTAAGTAACAACATATCAATCAACCATTTATCGAACAGTCAAGAAGCTGATCTACAGAAATGAACAATGCTCAGGAAATCGAGTAAACTTGTCAATCGGACAGACCACTATTGGGTTGATTTATTCTAAGACTTATTCAACGCAATGTTCACATGATGACTGTAATGGAGAAGGAGTGTATGTGTGAACGATATATATATACATGTATATATATATACCTATTAATTCCGCATATAGAGAGAGAGAGAGAGAGAGAGAGAGAGAGTGAGTGAGTGAGTGAGTGAGAGAGAGACAGAGACAGACACAGACATACCGAGAAGCAGTTGCAATATTGTTATTTTTTTTTATAGTGTCTTTTTTTTGGAACTCGTCTTTTTCCTTCACTGATATGAATGAACAGGAAATACAATTTTTAATAAAGAGAAAGTATCTGTGCATCCGTTTGAAAAAGAGGAACGCCCCTACAGACAGAATGCTCTAGAGAGATGTGTCGTTAAAATAGAGCCAAAATAATCTCTTTTTTGATTTGTTAGTTTTGTCGCCAAAGCCAATTACGGAACATCACCTGGGGTTCGAACCTTGGAGCTCATGCCCGCATTCTCAGATCTCTTTTTGACTCAGCTAACTGGTGCCCCAATGAGATTTGTAGATGCAATTATCATGAAATCCGTGCTAGAGGCCCGCCCCTGACCGCTGTAATGTTGTGCTGGTCAGGGTTTGTGCATCACTGATTGGAGCGCGGTAATTAGGGCCGGCATTTTCACAAAGGGTTTCCATCCCGCCTGATCCACGGGTGGCCCTTGAAAGGTCGTGAAGGGTCGTGCATGAAGGGCCGAAAGCCTGCAGGATCAATAGCGGGACAAGACAGGGCTTTCAGTGGCGGGGCTACCAGAACTACCACCGTGTCCCATTGTGAAAAGATCACGGAGAGAAAGGAGATTGATCGAGCTCTTGTGAAATTTAGGTCTCAATCTGCTGGCATCCGTATGTATGTGTGTATATGTGTGTGCTTGGGTCTGTTTCTCTAGTCCATCCGCCCGTCACTGTACATAGCGGCTGATGGTTTTGTGTTGGGAACCAGAGAAGTTGGATACTCGGAGAGACAAAGTCTGGTAACTGGATTCTAGATGGCAGATTAGGGAGACATGGGACCATTACACATCACTTCAGTCAGCTTCCACCCAGAATGACGGATTATCCGTGTATTCAGCATCCATCTATTGTTGTCGATATAAGATGAGACAAAATATTACTTCACTAGTCTACAGGAGATTTTGTTTGGTTACAGAATGATACAGATACAATGATTCACATATTACAAAAGTGCACACATTCACACATACACTCAGGCAGAAATGACACTGTAGAGTCTTCATTTAAAAAAAATGATAATACTAAAGTACATAATTGTATGTAATAATTAAGACATTTTAAGACAAGTCACACACGTCTTTTGTGATTGGAAAAGAGAAGGTTTTAGTCATCTTACCTTGTGTATTTAACAGTGTTTTAAGTACACTTCAACGATAGATGATAGACGGGCAAACTATGTTTCAGTCCTTTTGACAACCCTATCTTTGGGATTTTTGTCACTCAGTGCAACATTTCCAACAATTAATGCCAAATGATTGTAAGAATACTTTGGGGTGTGACATTGTACTTGTAGGATATGTTGATCAGAATTTTCAAGGATAACAAAACTAATTCTGTGTTTACTTTATTGTAAATAGACTTTCATGTATATGGCCACCTCCATTTCCTCCTAACCACTACCAACACTACCGATTCAACAGCGGCTGATATGGAACAGATTATTATAGATCGATGAAATAAATATCTTTTCTCAAGTTAAAGTTGTTAATAACGAGGCATAATTTGAAAATGTCTTTAAAACAAACAAGCAACAAAACTGGTCATATAAAATTTTTTGTTCTAAAGTCAGAAATCATTGCTCCATAGAAATATACTAATCTTTTTTGTACAAACATGAACAAGCACATCTTTGAGTGTATTGATTCATGTCACTTTAAAATCATTATTATATTTAAAAGTCCATGGTTGTAGTGCCTGTCAGTATGCCCTTCTCTGTTTGATTGGGTCGATGTTAATACCAAGCATCTGAAGTAGATGGTATCCATTCTGACATTGGAAACCAACAACCAAAATCGACAGTTTAACCATTTAGCGTCAGTATTTCCAACCATAACGTCCCTTGTGGAATAATAAAAACATGTCTTACCTTATCCGTATCCTATTCTGGGAGTTTGTTTACAAAACAAAACTCAGATTAACAGTAATTAAAGAACAAGAACAAATATTTTTCAAACAGAGATAGAAAGTCTTATCGAATGAACTCCCTTGAATGTTTTAGTTGATAACGTTATGGGGGAAACGAGGAAAAGTTGAAAAGGACCGAGAACCATGCAGTATTATTTTCTGGTGATTTCAAAGTGGAAGACTATTCTCCTACCACACGATGTGTTAGTCTTCTTCCTACACCAAACACAGGGGGACGCGGTGGGGGTGCGGGAGGGTTAAAAGATTTGACACGCGTCAAAATACGGGAAACCCACGGGAAAACTGTTCATTTGATGCAATCAGTTGTGTTTGTACACCGCACCGCTGTGATCTAAGATTAAAAACTGATTTTACATTCGCACTGTTCCCTGTACGTGTTCACATTTAGAGGCGTTGAGAAGTAATTTCAAAGTTTAAACGACTGCATTAAAAAAATCAAGTACCCTTTTCTTGTTAAACAAATTTTATCCTAGTTGCCGCAAAGATGTTATCAATTTTAAGGAAATATTTCAGATACTCTCAAAGAGGCAATCTTAACCGATCTTTTTAAAGGCCAAGGCAACCGTTCAGTGCAAGGCCACACTGCTATTTAGGCACGAGCGTAAAGAATCTTGGAATCCTCCGCGTTGTGGGGATTCATCACACCTGTTCTTTAAAGAGGACCCAGATCAACCCAGATAACGAACGCGTAAAAAAGACTGGTAGTTAACAAATTTGGCAGGCATTTCGTGTTGTTTCTTACTAGATCTAAAAAATGATATTTTTTGTATCTTTTTAATCTATTATTTCACACCTAGAAACAAAACAAAACTAGGATAAAAAAAAAGAAACACCCATTTAACATCGATGGTTGTGTATTATCTGTTTAGAACATCTTGAATAATGTTTATTGGCTTAGATTTATTATTGAAAGGGCTTAAACAGTAGCCGTAAAAAATGTACTGGTCTGAACAGTCCGTGTGGTAATACCATTACAGTGCATAGTTATAGATGTACTTTTTCATGTTATTGGGGAGCGCGGTAGCCCTGTGGTAGAACATCGGCCTCCGACGCAGGAGGTCCATGGTTCGAACCTTGGCGATTTCGCCACCTACTCGTTAGGTCGTTGTCAGTTTAATGTGATCCGCTGAGACGTTATCATTGGGGCTCGTCAACAATTTATTGCCTATAATAGTGCTGAGGGGGCGCGGTGGTCCAGGGGTAGAACATCGGCTTCCGACGCAAAAGGTCCCGAGTTTGAATCCTGGCTGGTGCGTTCCCTACTGGTTGGGTCGGTGTCAGTTTAATGTGATCTTTTGAGACAGTAGTCATGGTATCCCCTCCCTGTCTCGTTTGTGGCAGCACATAAAATTGTCAGACCTCCTTCTTGGGGCCCGTCTACAATATAGCCTATATAATGCTGCTGTTGGGCGTTAAACCAACCCAACCAACCAACCAAAGCTGAAGTTGGATGTTAAACCAACTCAACTCATGTCATATTACCGTATGAGCTGACGCTTGGAGCCAGTCTGCTTTCTATTTTTTCTCTCTTGGATATTATAATAGATCCAATCTTCGACATAAACCTGTACGTTCTTAACGATCTCCAACCTGCCTTTACTCCGGGTGGGATCCTCCTTTGGAACCTGAGAGAGCTTCTCCCTGCCTCTTGCTGTCATGATCCTTGGTTTTTGGTGTAAAGGTTTCTAGCAGTGTGAGCATCGTTCCATGTTAAAATCCGTACACCACCGCCTCCCCCATCTTTCTCTGTCTCTATCTGTCACTGTCTGTCTGTCTTTCTGTCTGTCTGTCTCTCTCTGTCTCTCTCTCTCTCTTTCTCTCTCGTACCTCCAACTGTCCCCCCCCCCCCCCCTTTTTCTTTTCTCTCTCTCCTTAACTAACTGTCTAATTCTCTATTGATTTGCTTACAATAGCTCACCCCCTGACCAATTATTCCCGTCCATCAGCTTTTCGTAACAGCATGGAAGCCAGGCTTGTGATTCTCTTCAAGACACGCTCGTTTATTTTGAAAACCTTGGGCTTACGAGGTTCTGTTGCCTTCAGAAAACAATCTCTCTTTCCTGGCTCACGCTTAG